>JAUMJL010000349.1:120000-211718 GCA_033558185.1 Dromococcyx pavoninus | reverse complement strand
AAACAGAATCAGCTGTTCGGAAGGAAATGCAGACTGTGTTGGTCTCTGTCACATCCGCTTTTCTACTATTAAGTGAGAGAAGGGGTTTTCTCTACCTTGACATCACAAAATCGTTTATTATGAACAAGTGTGCAAACCTCAGAAGCTGCAGATAAACACTAAGATGAGAACCCACCTGCATTGACTGAGCCGTGTCTTCTTCAAACTTCTTGATAACCTCTTTAACAAGGATCATCTGCTCCTTCAGGAATGCTGCCTCCTGTTTCAAGACTTCCACTTCCCGGAGGACTCTGGGCATGTTCTGCAGAGCCTGATGGCTTGTTTCTGCAGGAACACCGAGCAGAATAGCAAGAGACCCCTGGGGGGAGTGAGGGGAAGGGACCCCTGTGAGGGGGGGAATGGCTCCTAGAGAGCAGGGAAGGGACCCCAAAGGTGGGTAGAGGGTGCAGCTCCCGGACAGGAGGAGGGGACCCCCAGAGGGGGAGGAAGTGACCCCCGAAGTGTGTGTGTAGGGGGAATGGCTCCCGAAGGAAAAGAGACGGGACCCCTGAAGGGAGATGGAACCTGCCCTCCTGGAAATGGGGGACCCCGAGGAGAGGAGGGAACGGCTCCCAGAGCGGGGGGAAAAGGGACTCTCTGGAGGGGGGAACAGCTCCCAGATGGGAGGGAGGGAATCCCGGAGGTGGGGAGGAGGAACAGCTGCCAGACAGGGGGAAGGGACACTTCAGAGAGATAGGAAGGGACCCCCAAAGTTTGTGAGTTGGAATGACCCCCAGAGGAGGGGAACGGACCCGAGAGATATGGAAGGGATCCCAGGAGCGGGGAGATGGAACCCGCCGGAGTGTGTGTATGGGGGGGGTGTGGAGGGGGGGAAGGTCGAACCCGACCCGCGGGGGAAGGGACCCCAGAGGGGAGAGACACCGGGAGGGACTCCTGGGAAAAGAGAGAAAGGGCTCCCAGGAAGTGGGGACGGGACCCCTGGGGGGGGGCTGGGCGGCTCCCCGAAGGCAGGCCCCGCCTCACCCTCCACGGCGTTGTTGACCTCCTGGATGAAGAGCTGCAGCTTCATCACCAACGTGGCGGCGTGTGCGTCTGCCTTCCCGGGGCCCTCCTGCTGCACGGCGCGGAACGCCGCGTTCACCCAGCTCTTCACCTCGAAGTCCTCCGACAGGAACCGCGAGAAATCCATCGCCGCAGGCGGCCAAGGCCGCTGCGCCCCAGACACCGGCGGCCACAACGCGCCACAAACGGCGCGCCCTGACCCTCGGTGGCCACCGTCCGTGGGGCGGGGATGAGGGGGGAGGAGCGAAGGCCCCGCCCACTCCACTATCTTAAATGTGGGTGGATGAGCAGAGGCTCCGCCCACCGACCTGCTTTACATGGAGCGGGAGGTGAGAAGGCTCCACGCCCTCAGCTGCCTAAAATGGGGCGAGATGGGAGGAGCGGATGAGCGAAGTCTCCGCCCACTAGGCTGAGTTAATTGGAGGAATGAGCGGAGTCTCCGCCCACTCTCTGCCTAATATGGAGCGGGACGGTGAGAAGAGGCTCCGCCCTCCACGTTATATTACGTGGAGCAGTGAGCCAGGCTGCCGCGGAGTTGGGGCTTTTGGGGCTGCTTTCCCCCGAGATTGAGATGAGATTTTACGACGAAATGTTTTCCTGTGAGACGGGGGAGGCCCTGGCCCAGGTTGCCCAGTGAAGTGGTGGCTGCCCCATCCCCGGAGGTGTTCAAGGCCAGGTTGGATGGGGCTTTGAGCAACCTGATCCAGTGGGAGGTGTCCCTGCCCATGGCAGGGGGTTGGAACTGGAAGCGTTTGATGTCCCTTCCAACCCAAACCATTCCATGATTCTATAAACTGCATCCACAAAGTCCAGGTCGCCTGACTCCTGCCCTTCCCCACACAGCAGCCCCAGTTGGAACAGGCAGGACAGTTCCCTGGATCTGATCCTCCCAAGCAATCTGTCCCGAGGGCTGGCTGTAGGTACAGGTCTGCCTTTTTTTTTTTAATTGAAAAAGTAATGGAGAAGAGAAAGCAGCAGGAAAGACTTGTATGGACAAAGCATTAAGGTTCCCGGGCTGCAAGGCTGTACCATGGTCTCTGGGAGAGCAGGGTAAGCTGCAGGAGCCAGCCGGCACTGCTCCTGCCAGACACATGCACAGAAACCAGAAAGAAGAAAGAGATGGTGGATCCCACGGGAAGGAGTCGTTACGGAGTCCAGGCTGGCACTGCTGGCATGTAGTCCCTCCCCATCCACCACCAAGGGAATATAGCAATGTCCAAGCCTGCTGAGCTTCAGCTCTTGCCCCAGAGCTCTGCTTCTGGGAAGCTGGTCACCTCTCCCACCTCACTGAAGGGCTGCACACCTTGCGTGAAAACCAGTTTGTATCTCAGGCGGATGGGATCCTGCAAGAGAAAGGAACAGAGAGGGGGGCACGTCACTGCAGATTCCTGACCTCTCTCCACCCTCATCCCTCCCAGCCTTGCTGCAATGAATCACTCCCTGAAAGGGGAGAGAAACGTTTCATCCACACAGAAGCTCTGCACAGAACAAGACCTGGATCTTTGTATCACGGAATCATAGAATGGTTTATGTTGAAAGGGGCCTTAAAGGTCATCTAAAGATCATATGATATATCAGGAGTGACTGGGAGATCTGTGCAAGCCACCTGAGGGTGTGCTTGGTGATCCAGGTCTGCCCAGCCTTCCCAAGGACAGAGGGTTCTGTACTCAGTCATTGCTCTCAATGACTGATGAATGCCACAGAGCTGCCACCCATCACTTGTGCCTTGCTTGGCCTCATGTTCCAACAGATGCAAACATCTGGTGCAATGCCTGCCAGGAGCTCTGTCTGCAGGCAGACTGAAGCAGAACCCTGCAGGCCCATTTGATCCTTCACATTATACCTCTGGAAAGCTGTTTCAGTGGGAAAATGCCTCCCTAGCACAGCCTAGAGTGCTCTGTGTCTCCCCCGCATCTCCCCGCTACTGTCCCCACGTTTCACGCAAATACCCAACCCACTGCAGTGACATCGTGAGCGCTCCACCAGCGGAACCAATGCTGCACAGACCTTGTGCGGGTTAGCGAGCAGCAAGACCTGGGACACCACCACCGGGGGGAGGAGTGGGCTGAAGGCAGGCAGCTCAGAGCCAGATGCCGGCTGTAACTTTATTTTCATGGTCTGAAAGAGAAAACAAAAGGAACGGGTTTTGATCCATGCTGGGATAAAGACAGGTCAAGCAGAAGTCATGATAAACATGCCTCTCCGCCACCTGCATGTCAAGGCAGGGCCTCCTAAATAGACAATTTCATGCTGCACAGACAGAGGCAGAATGACTGCCTTACCCAGGAGGCAAAAGCAGCAGGTCTGGGGCCCTGCCAGGCTGTGGAACAGGCAGCAGGGCACGGGCACCACTGCACAACAGGGCCACCCTTTGGAGAAAGGGAGCTGTGCAGTTTCTGAAGAACAAGGCAAAGCCTAGGCATAACATGATCATCCTTCTCCTCAGGACGTTTCTGCGTAGTCCCACTCTCTTCTACTTGTCACAGGCTTCTCACCTTTGGGACTGCAGCCTGGAACGTGATGTCCTTAATTGGTTGAGCTGATGTGCTCAGCATGGAAAGAACCATCACCAGCACATCTGGCCGGCCAGGAGCTGGGTCCCTGGAGAAGTGGAGCATAGCCTTGAAACCATTCCTGTCATACACAGTGAGTGGACAGATACTGCCTGCCAGAGACAAAAGGAGAATCAGAAACAAAGCATGGATTTCCCTGCCTTCTGAGGGCAGAACAGCAGAGATGGGATAAGGACCAGCAAAAAGGAAACACATAGACAAGCTTCCTCCAGCAAACTCCAGACCAAGCAGAGCACGGCATCTGCCTGTGATTTACATTTTGCCTCCAAGGCAGGGAAAGGAATCTGCATGTCTGAACTGGAGATCCAGCAACTCAGACTTCAGCAGCCAGCTAGAGATGCTGGGTATGGATCCAACAGAGATATGATGGGAAAGGCAAAGTGTAACTCTTTGGCAGGTGCAGGGTTTAGTCCCTTATCACCGCTGCCTGGTAACTCCATGTCTGACAATCCCCATCCAGACCTTCCCAAATCTGGCAAAAAACCTCTGAAAGCTGCAATCCCAAGGCCCGGCAGCTCTCTTAACAGGGGATGCCCTGTCCTGGGGCACTGGAGTCCCACATACCCAGGGTCCCACTCCGTCAGGAGGTTGGAGGGCTGGGCCATACAGCATTGAATGGGGAAAGAACAGCTCTGCTTTAGGAAGTGGGATAACTCCCATCCACAGATATCTTTTAAGCCTCAGGAAAAGAACTTCTTGAAGCTTGTTTAAATGACCTACAACCAGAGTATAATCCCTAGCGCTTGCTCAAATTCTCAGATACATTAGGTCCTCCATAAAATAGTCATTACTTTTCTCCAGCCAGCCCATACGGCATGAAGCTACTTTGGCTGCTCCTCTGCAGAGATCATGGAAGAGCTCTAGTAAGCAGAGCTGGGACATAGGAATCATTGCACTTACTCGGTGTAATTGAAATTAAGGGAACAAAAAGATTTTCTAGAGAAGCATCATGGGAAGCTGGATGCGAAGAGGCAGCAGGCTTCAGCTCGTGGCCTAGGCTGGAGAATGAACTTTCTGCCACTGACCTATTTGGAAGGTCTGGAAGGGACAACGTCATTGGTGATAAATCCCTGGAAAGAAAAGAATGTAGAAAGCTTTTATTAACTAGGGAGAATACATGGTGCCTACCACCTTTTGCTGTGTCCACCCTTGTCTTCCCAGTCCCTCATCCCTTTTAGGTATAAGGAAAGTACCAGCTTACACTCTCTGAGCTCTAAAGAAATTAAAAAACTGCCCCTGTTTGGTATGGAAGAAGTTGCTGTTTCAGCATCAATTAAGGCAGTCTTTGATTTCTATTACTAGCATGAAACTGTCCCAGACTTTGGAAGCCTGTTCTCCCAGGCTCAGGCTCTCTGGAGCTCTACTCAGTGAGATTAAATAAGTTCTAGCTTAGAGACAATGAAGGAAGCTGGGAATTGCCAGTAATATTGTATTATGGCAGACTGGATAAACACATCGTAATTGTCACCCACTGTGAAGATTTGTGGATGATTAATTTGGTCCATGAACTGTTAGGCTTCCAGTGAATGCCTGGAAACTGTCACAGCCTGAAGAGAATTGGAGAAAGTATTTTTTGAGTCATGGGTTATTATAAAAGACCTGACTTTTGTTTTTTTAGCTCAAGATCACCTTGTTACTAACCCACAGGATTTGTCTCCCCAAGTTTCTGACCCTTGGAAGGTCCTAATGTGCAATTATGCGAAGAGTAATTACAGGTGCACAGCTGCTGCTGAAGAGCCAATGCATGGATGCATTACGTGCCTTCACTAACCAGTGGTAGTTGAATGGTTTTCCTGAACCTCACTGCCAACCTAAGTGATTTTATGTAAAACAGTATTCTTCACTACCACAGACAGTATTATGCTTACAAGGATAATGGCTTGGTCCTGGATGGTGAAGCAAGGTGATCAGCCAGGGCCTGAAATTCATTCTTATCCGAAGAGCCGTCTTCCCAGCACTTCGGCAGTCCTGGTGTTCGAAGAGCACTTGCAGTTGCACCATATCCATTGCGTACAGGAGACTGAAAAATAAGGCACTTCTAAATCATGCTGTGGAGCATCAGCAAAAAACAGACCTGTTGCACTGGAAAGAACCTCATTTTTAATAACACTGCTTAAAGTAGAATAGAATGCGAGTAATCTGATTGCAAACTGTAACTGAGAAATTCATTACAGAGCAGGAGGATGCCAATTCCCCTTCAGAATAGAGTGGTATAAAAAGAGTCTGCCAGAGGAAGCTAGATCAGGAATCACATCTGATTCTTTTTTTTATGCCTTATGGACAAAAGTGTTTGAGGATCACTCACCTCTGTGAAGCGAAAATCGGGTGGTGGGCTCTGCACAACAGGAGAGTTGTCAAGACCTAAGAAAGGTGCCACAGATCAGTTACAGAAAATAAGGGGTTTCCACTGGTTCATAGAATCACAGAATGGTTTGGGTTGGAAAACATCTCAAAGCCCATCCAGTTCCACCCCCTTGCCACAGGTAGGGACACCTCCCACTGGATCAGGGTGCTCAAAGCCCCATCTATCCTGGCCTTGAACACCTCCAGGGATGGGAAAGCCGTCACTTCTCTGGGAAACCCGGGCCAGGGCCTCTCCAACCTCACAGGAAAACATTTCTTCCTAATATCTTATCTCAGTCTCCCCTTTTTCAGCTTAAAACCTTTCCCCCTTGTCCTATCCTTGCACTCCCTGATAAAGGGCCCCTCCCCATCCCAGATCTTCTGTTGTTGTATAACAGCAGTTTGACAATCATCTAAGACCGTTAACGAAACTATGTTCCTGAAAACTTATGACATATCCCCTGGCTAAAAGGGTCTCTTTCTCTTAGGGCCAATGTTTTAAAGTCGAAGTTCTGCTGTCTTTGTTAAATGCCACACACCCTGGTAATGAGGGTAGCACCGTACTGAATTGCACGTACAAACCTAACAACCCAAATTCCTCCTCCAGCAGACAGGCAGAGGTTGTGCTGCTGTGCCGGGAGGCGGTGGTTACATCAGCAGATTGGTCTGGTGGAGCCTGGGATGTTGCCTCCAGCTCAGAGAAATCAATTAGTGTGTAGCTCTTCATGCGCCTTGGGGCTGGCCGGCACGCTTTGGGAACAGCAGGAAGAGTTAAAGAGAAATCTCCTGAGAGGAACAGAATATTTATGGGCACAGGCATGCCTGAAAGGACTTCAGGGGTATTTTCTATCAGCCATATGTAAAAGCAAATGTTGGTTACATTTGGTTCTCTGTGTTACAGCATTTTCTCCACAGTTACTCTCCGAGAAGCACTTCCCTTCCCAACTCCCCTCATCCATGATATGCAGAAGCAGAGCTGTCATGGCACACTGCAGGATGGTCTTTACCTGGTGCATCAGCTGAACCTCCTCCACCACCGTTTTCAAGGCTGGCTACGACCTGCCGGTAGCGTCCAAGTGCCTGGGTGAGCCGGTCATTGGCCTGCAGTATTGCAGCTGCGAAATGAGGAGAAACAGAACACTAATACTCCAAACTTCTCCAGAGGAAGGCACAGCGCATCTCAGGACAAGCCTGAGGCAAAGGCTAGTTGGGCAATCTGCCTTAAGCTCCTGCCCAGTTTTTCATTCTATGTCTCAAATGCAGAATTCTGCACATCCACTCAGAATTCCAAGGCACAAGGACAGGCCTGTGAAATGCAGTCCTCCAGGTAGGGCTAAATTGGAATTCAGAGGTCCTGCTCATGTGCCCTTCTCAATGTGTTCCTGGAGAAATTCAAAATATATTCTCCCTTCTGTGTTGCCA
This sequence comes from Dromococcyx pavoninus, assembly GCA_033558185.1. NCBI lineage: Eukaryota > Metazoa > Chordata > Aves > Cuculiformes > Neomorphidae > Dromococcyx > Dromococcyx pavoninus. The sequence continues at coordinate 204,318 of JAUMJL010000349.1, read as the reverse complement.
GACAAGGAGAACTTCACCTCTATAGAGAAAACATCTCCAAAGCCTTCAGTTCTCCAAACACCAGAACTCCCCAAATTCTTAAAACCACCTTGGCTGGATTCACTGTTTAACCTCAGGTTCCAAAGGAAAATTTATAGCTTACCTGGAGAGGAGTGGGAGGAAGCTTATGCCACTTCCCTTGAGCATGTCTTAAAGATGCATGTGGAAAGCTTTGCCAGCAGGGCAGCAAGTGCCTAAGCATCCCCCTCTCAGAGGAAGGGCAAACCCAAGGGCAGTGTTGACTCTTACCTAGAGCCTCATCATCATCAACTGTCTCGTTGGCAAGGCGAAAGAGCAGCGGCCTGAGCTTCTCACAGCGTTGAAACAGAGTCTGTGAAAGGAAATGTGAAAGGAGATCCCAGACACTCTCACACTTCTCTGTCTCCATAGCCAGCTATGTGTGATGCTGCCTCTAGGAAAGGAGGATGTACTTTCTGCCCAGGCCCAGGCAAAGGACTTGATGATCTTAAAGGTCTTTTCCAACCTAAATGATTCTGTGTAAAAGGTAAAAATGCTGCATGTTGCTGCACTCTTAAAAATCCACAATGACCTGGAAGTGCAGCCACTGGAACAAGGAGGCTTTGCTTGGTATCTCCTGAGCAGCCAGGTCCTCTCTCTGCACACAGGTATAAGTCAGATCACTGTAAAATTGCTCAACTGAAAAGTATCCAGGCCTGAACAGCTTGATCACGGCGCTCAGAGGGCAGTGTTTCAACTGGCAGTTATAGCAACTTGTACCTCTCTTCTCCATGCTTTAGGAAGTGAGGAGGCACGAGGCAGCCACTTTTTCAGTCTGAATGTAGGGTCTCTGCCATCAGCCAGCAGCCACCCAACAGCAGCTAACTCCAAGATTTGCTGTCACAAACAGCCACAGGAGAAATTTTTACGCACAAAAAGTCAGTGGTCTAAAGTTTTATTTAATTTGAGAGTCTGGTAGACATCCTAGTGGAGTTTCAGGTATTTGATGGCCATAAAACTGTTCTTACAGTTCTATTATTGACATTGAATGTTTCCTTAATTCCCTGATCCTTATAAGCAGCAACAGATCAGAAGCTCTGGGCAGAAAAAGGGGCATCACAGACACTGTAGCACAGGGTGAAGAACTCACAGCTTTGAGGTGATCTGGTCAGATGTCATCACACCCACCCTACCATGCAAGGGGATTCCTGTGTGTTGGAGGAAGAACCCTCCCACTCTTGGAGGGAGAACCATTTCCCTATAAGATACCACTACAAGAGCAGCTAAACCAGACAGAAGCTCAAACCCTGACAGCAGGAGCTGGTTCCATTCCAACTTCCATTACACAGATGGAGGGGACCGTTATCCATCAAATATGTTGGAAACTCTTTCTGCCGTAGCAATGCTCTTTACTTGGCAGAAGCTGAGGGCACCATGCTGCCCTGTAAATCCTGTTGTCCTGGGCCTTCCCAAACATGTCAGACAAAAGAACCTCTTACCTGTAGGGTCTCCTGGTCAGCTGTGGATAACTCTTGTCTCTGGTAGTTTTCCAGTAATTCATCCATACGTGTAACATTCTCGGAAACCTCACTGATGGTGCTCAGTCTTCTGGACACTTTAGCTGACTTTTCTTGTTCCTTTGAAGCAAAATTAAATTATTTGGCTCATACAGCCACTGCACGTTGTTGATCGGGTCACCTGGAATCACACTGGTTGGGGAGCTGCTTCTAATATCATATTGCAAGGAGAGAGGGCAGCAGGCAGCACGGATACGGACTCATCCCCAGCAGCTCCAGTCTCAGGGTTGCCCAAACCTGCCTGCCAAGGGTGGAGACTGAAAGCTACTGTCCCTCTCGAGGCACCCTGGCCAGGGTGCTGGGGCACAGGGAATTCATTTCATCGTGGCCACGAGTAAGGCTTCACAATTAGAGTGGGGCATTGGTGGCTTCTGCTGTACAGAAGGGCCCTCTCAACACCACTGCAGGGGTTCATTAAACCAGACCAAATCTCCTGTCTGCACAGATAAGTGAGGTGCTCCTTCAGATGGAAAAAGGGAACAGACACATCAGGCATGCACACACTGTGCATGGAGGACAGGTGGTTCTGTACAGATGTGCCTTTTTTCCATTCGGGAACTGAGGTTTTTTATGGAAACTTTCTGTCTCTACTGCAGTGCTGCTGCCAGGATCCCACCAATGTGGAAGCATCCCACCATACAGGCTACTGGGTATGCGGATTCCCTCTTCCTGTCAATGGCCTATATTAGGGAAACCAAACCAAAACAACCCTGCACTGTAGCTTTGGGATAACAAATGCTGAAAACAGTTCATCCTGCAGGGCAGCAGAGATGATCAGGAGATCAGAGGAGATATGGAGATCAGATACAGAGGGTCCACTGTCAAAGACTGAAATTGTAAAGTCCCCTCCCACCCTCACTGCCTGCAAATGCAGCTTCTGAGCCAAGGAGCTGCTGGCTTCTGCCTGTCCTCACCTCTTTAATCATGCTCTTGATCAGACGGTTGGCAGCCTGCAGGTCTTCAGAGTGGTTGCTCTTTAAAAGCCTCGCCAGGAGCTGTTGAGGGAGATCATTGGGCAGGAATAAGTAGTGATCTCTAGGCACACATCACATGGGGCAGATATTTAGACATCCATAGCTTTAACAGTTTCTGTAACCCTGGAAATAGCTGTGCTTCTACCCAATAACCTGTTCTGGATTATATTGCTGCCTCTTCCAGCTGCCTGCACACGCTGTTTGGGAATAGGAACTCTGGCTCTGCAGAACTCTTGTATGACCTGGAGAAACCCTCCCTTGGGAAAGTTTAATAGAAAGAGACGCATTTCTCTAAAAAAGTTTCCCTTTTTACTAAGCAAAATGTTCTGACAAAGCATTGAAGGATTCTCAAGCTGTTGAACAGCCAGAGGGATCAGCGTTAGTCTGAGTACTGTCTGAAACAGCAAAAGCCTCCAGTCATGACTGAGCCTGTTTTCTCACTGGAAAAGCAGGGGGTGGGTAGACATGAAGACCCTAAGGTTTACCTTGGATTTCTCTTCATCTCTATCAAAAATAGAATTCTGAGGTCTCGGAGAAGGGGGAGGTAAAATTTTGTCTTCTGGCACTTTGGGGTCTTCTTTTACAATCCCTGGAATGGGCAACAACATTTGTTCAGTGATACCTGAGCTGTTAAAACACTGATGCTTAATGGTGCACCTAATTCCTTCACTCCTCCCCGGGACTTTACCGAAGGACATGGAAAAGCAAGGACGTGCCTCAGCATACACACAGACAAAAGCCTTCACTTTCTCCCCTGAACTGAACACAGGCCAAATGAGATTTTCAGGGGGTAAAATAAAATTCAGATGTACTAAGCTCATTGATAAAATCCCCTCATAGCAAGAGCAGCAGAGCACACCAGCAGTGACCTCTGAGCACACAGAATGGCCACAAAGAGTCCTATTACCCAGGATATAAAAATGGGATTGGACAAATTTCTGGATACCCACAAGGACTATTAGATATGATGGAATGGAAGAAAAATCCAGCTCAGGATCTCTCTGAATACATCCCTCCTAATCCTAGGAGAGTATTCCAGGCCAAAGAACACTCTGAGTTTGTCCCACACCTCTTCTCTGTACAACAGAGGTGAGCACTGTGTCAAGAGCCACCAGGCCAGTCCAATCTGAACTCAAGGAGGCTGTTTGGTAAACCTCGTAAAAGAGGGACAAGGGTCCTTAAGTACGCAGGCAGCCCTGGAAGTGCAGCCTTTGCCCTTTCTTCCTTACAAAGGATTTGCCATGAGAAAGGCTGAGTTGCAAAGTAGAGAGGGCAGATATCTGTGGTTGAAACCATGTCACTGGAACGCTAAAAAGGAAACTGAAATAATAGAACTAAACCTTGTTTCTTCAGCATCTGATAAGCATCCCGGATTTTAACTTCCTGAGGAAACCAGACTGTCCAACTGAATATCACTTCTGTTACTCTGAACTTGACTTTTTCTGAAGACCAGGTTCCATAGTACTGAAATGAAAACGTATCAGATAAGTAAAGTAAGACAAAGGAGATTAACCCCAAAGAATTAGTGGCAGACACAGCTCTTGCCCCATGCTGTTTGTGGCAGAGACTGAGTAGCAAACAGGCTCCTGGCACTTCAGTCAGTGCTGCTGACTGTGCACCCTGTGCTATGGGAAACTGTTTGGCTGTGGCTGTGAGCACCAGGAACGCTGTTAAGTGTGTGATAATCACACAGATATTACATGAAAATTGAAATGCAACAATTTCTGAACTTCTCTGATCAGTTATTGAATCCAAAACCAAAAGTAAGTTTATTTTAGTGAACACAGTTCTGTGCCTGATGTTAAACACTGCCCTTTGCTGCCCGCAGTGGAAATGGCATTGCTGTCTCACCCAGCCCCAGACAAATGAAAACTGAGCCAAATGAGAAGCAGAATTCCTGGGGGATTTTTTTTAGCATCTGGAGGTTTCTCTAGTTTCTCTCCCTATTGTCAAAGAACACTCGCTTCAATCGATTATAAAAAGGTCAGGAAGAAAAATAAAAGCCATACACAAACCTCCAAACGCCAGGCATTTTAAACCCATAAAACGATGCCTGTTTTGTCAAAGCAGCAAATCCCCCCTCACTTTGGTGACATTCTTTAAACTCTGATGTTTCACTGAAACACCTTTACCAAACCTGGGAGTGCGAGAAGAGGTCTTCTCATTCAGTTAAACATTTCTCTGAAATCAACTTGTGCCTCTGCCATCGAGGTGATGGAATGGCAAACGAAGGCTGTGTGAGTGGGCAAGGTGCGCAGGACCCATCAGCGAGGGGAGTCGGTTACTGGGCAGCTGAGCGGGGTCTGTAGGAGCCTCAGGCCTGCTATTTGATGTAGAGAAGAGGTAGGAGGAAGCTCCTGTGGTCTCTGATAAAGCAGCTCTGTGTTTTTCACAATGAGACACAGCCAGGGCAGCCACTCAGAACTCACAGATCACTGCACTTCTCAAAATAAACTTCTGATGGCTGCTTCCCTTCTAGGGAGGCAGCACCCGTGCTCGGAAGCAAAGTGCTCTGCAGCAGGGAGTGGGAATGAATGCATTCATAGAATCATAGATGGTTTGGGTTGGAAGTGACTTCAAAGCCCATCCAGTTCCAACCTCCCTGCCATGGGCAGGGACACCTCCCACTGGATCAGGGTGCTCAAAGCCCCATCCAACCTGGCCCTGAACACCTCCAGGGAGGGCGCAGCCACAACTTCCCTGGGCAACCTGTGCCAGTGTTGAATGAACACGTCACAAGCCAGGGAAGCGGAGCAGCAGGAAGGTACTCCACAGCCTCCATATTATCCAGCTGACCCCTCCCAGCCTCAGAGTTGCCACTGTCTGGCTCTTGGGACATCCTCGGAGGACCCAGAAGGGGCTGCAGGAATGCACAAATATCTGCGACAGTGGAGCAAAGGCTGCATTAGCACTGCAGACATCATCTCCCTGCCACTACTGAAGCTGAACCTGCCCAGTGAACAGGACGCAAACGTAGGCCAGCCTTCAGCAGAGAATGGCCTGAGTATACGGGGTTGAGGATAAATCATGAAAAAACATGGGAGAGGCTCCAGGCAACACCTGATATCTCTGTCCTCTGCCATGCCCACAACCACAGCTCTGTAATCAGTGAGAGGCAAAAGAGCCACAGGCTGAGGGGTCACAGGAACAATTCTGAGCTTCTCTGAGTCCCTGGCTGTCCCAGCAGTGTTGAGAGAAGCTGTAAGGAAAAAGTTTTTCACAGAAAGAGCCCTTGGTTTTCATCATCCAGGCCTTGCACTTGGAGGCATGGAATGAATTCTGCTCTACTTCTATGCAAGATTAATTCTAAGTTTTTATATCCAGGGAGAAATAAACAGTGCAACCTGCAATGTCCAGCATAAGCACCACCACCTACCTTTGTGGAAAGCACTTTAATCAGCTCGTTCAGAAACCTGAATTTTGCTATTTCACTGTGAAATCTTTCACCACAGTTATTCACACAGGTCTCCAGCACCTGCAGGAAACAAAGCAGTGCCGAACAGAAATGGAACATGCAGGACTTTGCCATTATAATCCTAAATCTAAGAACTTTCTGGCACTGCAGTCACAAATACAAGATCCTGAGGAAGCTGTGCACCAAGAACAGGTAATTTTTCCTGTATCCAGCCTTCTTAAGCAGCACATTTAAGACCATCTGCTCTGTTTTACCCATCACCAATAACTTTTTGGCCCCTGACCTTGTGGTGGGACCAATGGCCCAGAGTTGCAGAGCACCAAAACACTCCAGTAAGGACAGGGGAAGGAAGGGCAGCACCTCCTCCCTCTGTTATACCCCAGTCTCCTTGTGCAATGCAAAGTTAAAAGCGAGAGATATCTAAGAGGAAAATAAAGGGATTGATGTCTAAGAGGAAAAGAAAAGACAACCATACTGCCTCTACTCCCAGGCTCTGTCTCCAACTTACTGCTGCCTCTGCACACGGATGAAAGCACTTACTGTGAGAGCGTGGAGAGCTTCCATCTCCTGCGGCGACTGGATTTTATGTGCCAGCAGCCTCAATGCAAGCAGTGGGCTGGGGAGGAGCAGAAGCAAGTCAAACAGTGTGCAAGTTCCCAGGAAAAACAAATGCTGCAAAGCAGGGCAAGTGCTGGACTCCCACCTGCTGCACCAGGACCCCCCTGGGCCAGGACTGGCCTGGGCTACACACACAACAAGGGCCGAGAGGTGAACCCCAGAGCTTGTGCAAACCTGCTCCAGCCTTGTCCAGTGGCTGTTCCCTCAGAGCGAGCCAGCCAGGAGAGGCAGATGTTCTCCCTGGGGATGCACAGGAAGACAGAGCAGGCTCTCCGCAGCTACAGGAGCTTCCGTACACTGACCCTGGTGCTACTGCATCCAACACTGCTGGGCAGCCGGGCACTGGACCACGGGCTCAGGCTTCTGTGAACTAAGGATCACTAAGCTTTGACAGCTCTTTTGCTTAACTGCTTCTTGCTCCTTCCCACAGAGCAGACTGTTGGTTGGAAGGCAGGGACATCCCAGCAGCAATCTCTCACCTCTCTGAAAAGAAAAGTCAACCTCACGCTGGGCTTCCTACAGAACCCACAGCCGGGATCCTGGCCTCATCTCCCAGGAGACTGCTGAGGGCACCAGGGCAGGACCTGTGCCCTGTGGGGCGCAGCAATAGATGTCAGAGCCCGTTCCTGGTCATCAGCCTCTGCCACATCATGATACATATCTATGCAGCTTATTTACCCATTCCTCTGTCTGTCTCCAGAGCAGTAGAGCCCAGTGAGCACTCCCGGCTCTCTCTCCGTGCTCCCTTTTCCCCCTCGCAGCCGTGGGACAAGCTCAGAGCCAGACGCACACAAAGAACCATCTGTCCACCTTACCCTTCTGTGTCTGCGTTCACTTGGTCACAGAACCGCTGGATGCATTCCCAGTTTTCCTCGGAGATATTTGGGTCCGTGGCTTTATCTTACACAGGGGAGAAAAAGAAAAGGAAAAGCAAACCCAGCCTCAGTACAGGAAGTGCAAGCGAGCAGTGCAGGGCAGGAAGCGGCTCAGCCCTCGTGTTGCTGCCAGCTGCTTCAGGGCTTCTTGTGAAAGAAGCAGAAGTGGGAGGTGCAGGATGAGCAGGAAAGAGCTGCCACTAAAATCTGCCTAAAACCAGGGTCCTGAGTGCACCTGCTTGAAATCAGGCATGGACAGAGGAATTGAAAGCAGCAACCCCACGATGTTGGTTTTAGAGCAGAGCAGGTGAAATCACTAAAAAGCATTTATGGGCAGATCTCCCCAGACCAGGCTGAAAATCTCACCATGCTGGAACACAGGTTTAGCCTTTTGCAACAGGGCTGCACGAGTGCCTATCCCAAAGCTTTGTCTAAATCAATTTAAAGTCTTCTTTGGCTGTATCTGCTCACCAATACAGTAGCCAACCAGCAGTGAGGATGGAAGAGGGATGGGGGGCAGGAGAGATCCAGCAGGTTAAGACAACACCCAAACCCAGCACCCCGAAGGGGCTTCTGCGGAGATGTACCCTTCCCCGGTACTGCTCCTGTGCCCACCCGGTCAGGGTCAGCAGCAAACCCAGCCCTGGCCCCCAGCCCAACTCACTGAGCCACCGCTCCAGCTCCGCAGCACTGGCCATGGACTCTCACTCCGCTCCGCCCCACCGCGAAGCAGGAAGCAGATCCACCCGCCGTCGTTCCCTGCACAGTTTCTTGCCCCCGTGGGAAGCCCACGCAAGTTCTGGTGTGGAAGTGCACACTGTGGGCGTGGGCCGGCTGAGTAAGACCTCCCACCCCGGCAGCTGCTCCTCCCCTTGCTGGCATGCACAACGAGGATTGGCAGGAACGGAATCAAAAGTCACCATGTTAATTTAATCATTAAAAGGTCATCACCCAAAAGCGGAAACAACGTCCCAGTCTCCCGAGGAGGCATATTTTTAGCAGAACACACGCATGACACAGTACATGGGGAGAAGTCCCCCTCTCCATGCAGCTCACTCAGCCTGGCACAACACCAGGCTAAGAGGGCAGCAGCTAAAATACATATTATATTATATACACATATTTATTTGTATAAAAAAACCACTGTCCCCACAATACTATTTGCTGGGGACCTGTGCAATCTTAGCTGTAAGTACCTCAACAGTGAGGTCCTCTCTAAAGAGACCGATTTCTTGAGATGAACCACACTGGCACCAGAAACAGCATTACTGTCTGTCCACACAGTCTGAACTGAAATGCTGTAGAAGTCTCTTTTCTCCCAACCTGGGAAACAGGCTGTTCGCAGGAGATGAAAGCAGAAGGGCGGGCCCAGACTTGTGTTTGGCTCCTCTCCCAGTCGAAGTGGCTCGCACTTAGTGCAGATACATCCAAACCTGGAAACACCACGGTGACACCTGCCTGCTCTAGTGCCCAGCTCATCTGATCAAAGATGATCATGCTGAGATCAAAAACTCAGCTCTAGGATAACGATCCATGCTGCCCGCGCCATTTGAGCCCATGGGCTGGCTGTGGGTGTTGTTTCTGTCTCATGTCAGCCAGACAGCGCTTTGCGTATTCGTCCACACACTTCTTTGGGTCCCAGAGTCACCATCATCTCAGCAACACTGGGTCCATGCTGGAAACACAAAAGATGTCATTGCATAAACAGGAACTTACCCTTTCAGCACGTGTTTATGCATCACCATGGCGGAAAAGATAGCAATTAGCTATCAGATTACTGTCAGACCAAGGGTTGACAGTTGCTGAGCAATCTCAAAACAAGGGTTTGTGATATTTTTCCCTCCTAAAGTAAACACTAAGAACAGTCAAAATATCCAGGATTGATGTCAAGAGCCAAAGTCAAGATCAGGCTTTGAAGAACTTCCGCAAAACTTCATTTTGAACTTCGTAACAGCAGATTGCATGTAAAATCCCAGTTCTGCCCAAAACCTGCAACCTCGCCAACATGCCCCACAGCTGGTCCAGAGGATTTTCTAACCTCAGATTTGTGACCAGTGTATTTGAGCTTTGACAACTTTGGCCCTTCTGAAACTTTCAGATCAGCTCTTTCTCCCTGAATTGCTGTGTACCAGTATGTTTTTTTCACAGCAGGAAATGATGTCAGTCCTTGCAGGACACCCAAACACCAGTATCTTGCTAGCAGAGAGAAAATTGCTGCTTAAAACACAAAAACTAAGGTTGCAGTCTCAGAATTTGTATTTTTACCTGCTGCCCACTGAGGGCCAAGCGAAGGAGCTTCATCACGCTGCTGTACTTGGTCTCTTTGGTTTGCTTCTGCAGGCTTCTCAGCTCTTTATTCAACTCCTCCACACTCAAAACGGCTGCCTGCTTTGTCACAAGCCTTTAGGAGAGAAGATGTCCTTACAACCAGAGAACGTACAAAGCACAGGATTCCCACCCAGGGATGTTTTGATGGCTGCCAACCACCTCAGACTGGTTTTGTGAAACCTTCTGGCAGCAGCAGCAGCAGTTCAAGGCAAACCTCCCACTCCAAGACAGGGCATTCCCCCTGCTCCTGCAGCACTAGTCACATTCCTGGGTACCCGCCCAGGTAGGTGGGTGGGACCACTTCACCTCAATAAGACTGCCAAGGCTCTGCTTGGTGAAGCCACACCTTTACTTCACCAGTGCCAAGAGTAGAGCTCAAGTTTAAATCACAAAATTATGCCAAGGACATGGGAAACCACAGCAAATGCACTAATTCTAATTTCCTTTTAATAACATGATATTTAAAGATGCAGGAGCCACCGCCAATACTACTCAGCTGTCGGTAGCAGTACTATTACCCCTCCAGGACAGCAGATATTCCAATAGTTAAATTACCCTCGCTTGGATTCAGTTACCACTCAGCTGTGACAAACAACTGAGGTCAACTACCATGGCAGACAGCTGGAAATGACAGCTCAGTTTGCAGATACTGCCACCTGAATTACTCCCAAAACTGGTTTTCAGGACTCATTTTCAGGACTCATTGTAGTTCCAAGTGAGATCTGAACTGGCCAAAAGCAGAGGAGATCAGGCAGCATGAGAAACCCCACTAACACCATCACTTTGTTAGCGCCATGCTGGCACACCGACATGGCTGCGCTTGGCACTTCACTAAATCCAGACATGACAATACTTGCTTGAGAGCTTTTCTGCTGGCAGGCTGCTTTCCAATTAACAACGCAGAATTTATTAACTACAGCAAATTCCAAAGCAGAGCAAATTAAGTAAGAGCTATGAGCACATCTGACATTGATGCTGCAGCCTGGGTGGGGGCAGGTGTGTGCAGAGCTGGGGAGCCACCTACCCTAGCACCAGTGTTCCTATTTCATCTGCTTCTGCAGAAACCACTTGTAGCTGCTCTCGGCACACAGAGGGCCTGAGCCATAAGTAAGAATAATCAGACGACACCAAGTTCTTCAGAAAGCTGATGTGACCCTGGAGAGAAAAAGCAAAGCCGAGGGTTCAGCTGGGAGAGCCTTTGCACAAGTTCAAGAGGGTGCAGGCACACCACCTCCTCGTACTCCATACCGTGTACAGGAAATGGAATCATTGACATTTCGGCAGCTGAGTTTTTCACACCCTTAACTGGCCGGTGTGAGCAGGGACATGGCAGCAGCCCGACAGGCAGAGCCGTGCGTGGGTTGATGCAGAGTTAGGCCAGGGAAGTGGCTCACCACATTCCTCTGCCGCTTTTCAAGAGTGGGAAGTCACGAGTCACCACCCTGCTGCCACAGCAAAGCCTTCAAGCTGGAACAGGCGGGTCTCTTCACTCCCTTACAAAGATGGTTTTATTCTTCACAAGGAACTCCCCAGATACTATAGTCCCATCCCAGAGGCAGACTGGGGAATAGCTGGGCTCACCCTCCTCCTGACATTGGGAAGAGCCACAAGATCTTCCATCCCTTTTGCAGCCAGCACTCTGCCACTTAACCAAGACCAGGCACCACAAACCCTACCAGTTCACCCAGGAGAGCTTCATCCACCTCTGCAAGGAGGCTGCTTTGATGTTGCTTCCGAAGCGTGGAGCAGCAGCAAAGCTAAAGCATCTTCCACTACCCAGTCAGCAAAGCCAGTGGTGAGCAGTCTCCCAGCACAAAGGACCCCAGTGCTGACTCTGCCCACCACAAACCAGCTGCAGCATGGGCTGCAGGAGGGGTGCAGCTTGGAGGCCTGGAAGGCTCATCCAAAGCCACAGCTGCCCTGATCCTGCACTACTGACAGTCCCACTCAGAGCAGGAACAAGAGAGGTCTTCCAAGAGACATCCCCCAATCCCGTGATTCTCTATCAGCCACCTGAACTGGCAGGGAGAGTCAGCTCCTGTCTGCAGAGCTTCGGAGCTCAGATCAAAGCAATGCCTGGACTCAGCCAAATCTTCAGCCAAGAACCCCCCCACCAAAACAGTGACACAATGCTACCACTGCTCCTACTTTTCTCAGCAGGAGGACTCGCTCCACATACTCCTTTTCTAGAACATCTTGATCCACTTGCTGATCCCCATAGACGTGCTCCACCAGCAACTGCAACTCTCTAATGAGCTTCTGTCGCAGCTCCGCATGCTCAATGTGACGGGCCAGATGAATTCTGTAACAAAGAAGAAAGCTGCTTTTGGACTGCTTTGGGTTAGACTGGATCTATTCACCCCAACCTTGCATTTACCTATTAAAACTGTCAGAAAAGCAACATTAAGCCTGAAACAAACATTCTACAGGAAAGCCTTAAGTGCCAGTGCACTACAGTGAACAAATGACATGGTTCTCAGCAGCACAACACCCCTGTAGCATACAAGTGTTCTTGTAGGAGTGCCCTCTGGAAGTGTTGCCTCTTTTCAGAAGTTATTTTGGATCTAAAATGAAGACCCTGCATCCTCCCAGCTCCCGCCTGGGTTTCCACAGTGTGCCCAATACCAGTGTCCAAGTCCAGGACGGGAGAGGAGACCAGAACAGCATAAGCAGAGATGACACTGTAGCACAGCCAAAAAGCTGCTGTGCTAGGGCCAAGCCTGATCCAATAATTAAAATCACCAGACAAAGCCAAGTGCTAGGGATAATGCTCATTGACATACAGGTGATTAAGTCACCACTGATATATATATATATACCTGTTGAATTCCGGGAGTTTTTCCAGATCCAGGAGGGCAGAATGGGTTGTAATTCTGCCTATATCAAACTGCAAGATCAGTTCCTCCAAAGTCCTCCCCATCTGCTTCTCTGCAAAATAACCCAGGAGGGAATGGCATGCATCCACTCTCCATCAGGGAACGATGCAAACACTCTCCAGCATGGAACTGGCATCACTGCCTGTCATCCCAAGCCTCAGGCTCATGGCCAGGGTGGCAGGACATTAATTGTGAATCCCCACACAGCAAGAGTCATTGACTCAACTCCTCATAGTCTTTCCGGTTAAACGAGAAGTGTGACACATGTAAAACACAACAGTGTCATTAACAACCACAGAACACAAGTTTTCCCAGGAGTTCACGGACAGTTTCTTCCCTTTGAGATGAACATTGTCCCACATGGGAACCCATTAAGAATCAGACTCAAAAGGCTGTAGAGAAGCAGGAAGATTTCCCCCACTCCAGCCTACCACACAGTCTTTCACAGCTCTGTGGGAGCCCTGGTGGCATTCGGTGACAGTCGGCTCAACTGACGCCCACCTCCTGATCCCTTCAAACTCTGCCAGAGCTCTCGGCTATTAAATAACCCTCACCCACACCCCAAGTCAGCATTAAGAGGTGTCCCATTGTTGTTACCTGCGAATCCGGAGCCACAGTTTGTGATGATGTCCAGCAGAGCCTCTGGCAAGTAACTGTCCCGAGCAAAACGTTCCAGAGAGATGTCCCCCTGCCTTTTTGACAGCTTGCCCCCGTCCTTGTTCAGGAGCAGTGGGAGGTGACCAAACTGAGGGGGGTCCCAGCCAAAGGCTTTGTAGAGAAGGAGGTGCTTGGATGTTGATGTCAGCCACTCAGTGCCCCGCAGGACGTGGCTGATGCCCATGTAGTGGTCATCCACCACATTTGCCAGGTGGTACGTGGGGAATCCATCTCCCTTGAGAATCACTGGGTCCCCTTCCACATCAGCCACTTCATGCTTGTTCCAGCCATAAACCAGGTCCCGAAAGGGTTCCACCCCCTTCTCCAGCCGGAAGCGGACAACCCAGTCGAGGCCTTGGGACAGCTTCTCATCCACTTCTGCAGGCGTCAGATGCCGACACCGGTTGTCATATCTTTGAGAAAGGAGAACAAAGGTCTCGGTTCAACACCAGCCAACCCCATCAGTCATATTGATATCCCAAAACTCTAACTCAGTCCCTGAATTTTAGCTGTAACTATGTGTCCAGTCAAGCTATCTTATCCCTGGAGACTGTTCCCCTAAGCCTCTAATGGCCACACTGGTTTCTCTCTCTACAGGCAGTGAGACTGTGATCCTACTGCCATGCACCCACCATTGTTCTGCTCCTGCAGCACAACGCACGTCACACACTGCACACGTGACCAGCGCTGGCAGGAGTGTAGGGGCAAGGAGCTCGGCACTGCTGCTGGGTAGAAACAAGGTGCCGAGACAGATAAAACAAGGTGCAGGGCCAGATTTGGCCCATGGGCCATGAGTTTGACTCCCCTGTCCTAAGCTTTTGCAAGCATGCAGCACAGAGGGAATCACCTGGCAGACAGGGAATCCCTACCGTGGGGTCTGCTGGCTCCTCAGAGCCTCCTTCTTCAGCAGCTCCAGGCGCTGAGGGGTACAGAAGCAGCGGTACGCTGTGCCCCTCGCCAGCAGCTCATCACTGGCGCTCTGGTAAAGCTCGAGCCTGCGGGACTGCTGGTAGGGCCCAAAGGAGCCGCCGCGGCGAGGACTCTCATCAGGAGGGATACCTGAAATATCACCACAGTGGCATTTAGAGACACCATAAAGTGACAGTGGAACCCATCCTCGGAGCCCACTGAATGCAGAGGAGACAGCAAGAATCCCATGAGTGTCCAAAGACAGGTTATGCTCTAGGGTGGGCAGCAAATGGCATCTGTCTCACGCAGGAGTCAGTTTCCCCTGCACTCAGCAAACACACACCAACACCATCAGAACTGAGAGTATGGTGTGTAAGCAATGAGCAGAACAAAGCTCCAGAACCCATGGAACAGCGAAGAAGGGCCAATACCCTGCTCAGAGCACAGTGCAGTCAGGGTTACACAGACAAAGCAGCACATGCCAAGCTTATAGAACAGGACATCCATACCAGAGAAACACAGCAGAGACCTTCGCCAATTATTTTTTCACTCCAAGTTTAGTAACCGACACCAAAGTCCCATCCCTGCTTGCCCATTAATGGTAGCATCTGTGGGATCTGGCTCTCAGTTTATCACAGTTCTCTATTCCAAAATCACCCTCACTTTGGGATTTTATGTTCAAAACTATGCAGAGGATTTGGAATGAAAGCTGACACTTCCGGGTCCCTTTTAGCAAATGGTCCATACGCAAACAGCTCATCAGTTCACGAGGTCCAACTGCTTCAGCCTCTGAATGTGCCTCTAGCACACCTGCGTTACAGCTGCACCTTGGGCCATTTCCACAAACTTGGATCTTTCTGCATGACACACAACACAGCCAAAAGAAACCAAAACCCACCAATTAGTTCTGCTATAAAAAACATTTCCAGGGGCTTTGCTGATGCCTGACTGTAGGAATGACTGCATTTCAACTCATTCATCGCCCCAAGTGCTGCATAGCTTGCTGTCATGCAAACTCCTCTTGATTCAGACACCGCTGATCTCTAAAAGGCATGGAATCTGTCAGTTAGTGAGCACGGATGGCGTCTGTACATACCTGCCCAGTCCAGCATGTCCTCAATTCCCTCTGCAGCACCTGGCACCACACGGGCTTGGTCCGTGTCCTCCACCCGCAAAATAAAAGTCCCTCGGTGCTTTTTGGCAAAGAGGTAGTTGTACAGAGCGGTGCGAAGGCCCCCCAGGTGCAGAAAACCTGTTGTGTGGGGAAATGGAAGACAGGGCGAGTGTAAATGGTGGATGGAGAGACTTCCACAGGGGAGCAGGTAGGACGAAGCTGCCGGTAAGGGGACCGGACACCAATGGCCGAGGAGAGGGGGGAGCGGAAGGGGCTGCCTTGCCCTGCGGGCCCTTGGAACAATCGTAAAATCATAGAATCACGGAATAGTTTGAGTTGGAAGTGACCTCAAAGCCCATCTAGTTCCAAGCACCCTCCCACTGGATCAAGGTGCTCAAAGCAACTTCCCTGGGCAAGCTGTGCCAGTGCCTCACCACCGTCATCATAAAGAATTTCTTCCTAATGTCTAATCTAAATCTTCCCTCTTCCATTTTAAAGCCATTCCCTCTCATCCCATCACTTCAGGCCCTTCTAAAAAGCCCCTCCCCAGCTTTCCTGTAGCCCCTTTCAGTACTGGAAGGCTGCTCTAAGGTCTCCCTGGAACCTTCTCTTCTCCAGGATGAACAATCCCAACTCTCTCAGTCTGTTCTCATAGCAGAGGTGCTCCAGCCCTCGGATCATCTTTGTAGCCTCTTCTGGACCTGTTCCAACAGGTCCATATGCTTCTTATACTGCACACTAGACTCCAGCTGAGCTCTCATTAGAGCAGAACAGAGCAGAGCAGAGCAGAGGGGCAGAATCCCCCTGCCTCGTCCTACTGGTCACACTGCTTTGGATGCAGCCCAATATATGGTTGCCTTTCTGGGCTGCAAACACACATTTTCAGCTTGTGGAGCTTCTCATCCACCCAAGTCCCTCTCCACGGAGCTGCTCTCAATCACATCATCCCTCAGGCTGTACTGAAACAATGCGTTTAATGACTTTATTGTAAGGGGAAGGATTTAGATTAAACATTAGGAAGAAATTCTTCACAATGAGGGTGGTGAGGCACTGGCACAGGTTGCCCAGAGAAGTCGTGGCTGCCCCATCCCTGGAGGTGTTCAAGGCCAGGCTGGAAGGGGTTTTGAGCACCCTGATGCAGTGGGAGGTGGCCCTGCCCATGGTAGGGGCGTGGAACTGAATAGGCTTTGAGGACCCTTTCAAACCAATCCGCTCCGTGGTTCTATGATTCCCAGAGCCCGGTCCCGCCTGCCAAGTGCTGTCCCTGAGACTCCGGGAGCCGCTGTGTCGCGGTGTCGCAGGGAGCAGCGCTCCTCGAACACGAGCAGCGCGGGGCTGGCCCGTCTCCCCGCACCAGCCCAACGCCCGCCGCCCCCCGAGCGCTAGAATCCGCATTTCCCCGCCCAGCGGAGGGCGGTGGGGCCGGGGGTACCTGTAGGGCTGGGCCCGAACCGCACCCGCGTCCCGACGCCCCGCAACGACCGCGCCATCCCCGCCGCGCCGCTTCCGCCCGGCCGCGCTCAGCCAATCACCGCGCCCGCAGTGACCGGGGGACGGTGCTTCCCGCTCAGCCAATCACCACGCCCGCAGCGGCCGGGGGGCGTGGCCTCCCTCCCAGCGCGGGACCCGGGCAGGGGTGGGGTGAGAGGCAGAGACTGCCCTGCCCACCTCATAGACTGAGAATACTTAAGGCTGGAAAAGCGCTCTGAGTTCATCCAGTCCATCTGAGCAACCTGGTCCGGTTGGAGGTGTCCCTGCAGGTGGGCTGGGCTGCGTGGCTCAATAGATCTCTTCTAACTCAAACCATTCCATGATTCTGTGATCCAGTGAAGAACAGTGTGGCCAGCAGGAGCAGGGCGGTCATCCTTCCCCTGCAGCCAGCACTGGTGAGGCCACTCCTCGAATCCTGGGTTCAGTTTTGGGCCCGTCAGTACCAGAAAGACATTGAGGGGTTGGGGCACATCTGATGAAGTGAATGGAGCTGGGGAAGGGTCTGAAGCCCAGGGGTTCTGGGTGCGGTGGAGGGATATGAGGCTGTTTAGCCTGGAGAAGAGGAGGCTGAGGGGAGACCTCATTGCAGCTCCTGGAAATGAGGTTGTGTTGAGGTGGGTGTTGGTCTTTCCTCCTAAGTAACAAGTGATGGACAAGAGGAAATGGCCTCAAGTTGCACCAGGGGAGGTTTAGATCGGGTAGTGGGAAAAAATTCCTCACTGACAGAGCTGTGAAGTCCTGGCAAAAGCTGCCCACGGCAGTGGTGGAGTCTCTATCCCTGGAGGGGTTCAAGAAAACGTGTTGTTGTGGCACCTGGGGACATGTTTTATTTGGCATGGCAGGGCTGGGCTGACGGTTGGAGTGGGTGAACTGAGAGGTCTTTTCCAACCTCAGTGACTCCATGAACTGGATAGGGTTTGATGTCCCTTCCAACCCAAACCATCCCATGATTCCTACGAGGGTTCCCGGCCCCCCTCGGTGTTCCTGCGGCCGCCAGTCGGGCAGACGAGGTGTCAGGGGCAGTTCAGGCCCGGGGCGAGGCGCAGGGACCCCGAAGCTCTTTTCCCGCCGCACGAGGCCGCGGTTCCTGAATGGGTGGTGCGGGTACGGCGGCCGGCGCGGGCCAAGAGGCATCGACGCGCGTTTCCCGGCGCGCCCCGCGGTGGATTGTACACAATCATCATGGCCGCGGCCAACGAGGGTACGGGCAGCGGGGGCGGCGGCGGTGCTGATCCCGGCCCCGGCGGGGCGGTGCCGGCCCCAGGCAGCACGCGGTCCTGGCAGGGAGGTGGCGGCAGGGAGGTGCCTGTCCCGGCCATGCCGGTGCCGGCCATGCCCCGGTCCTTCACGGGAGGCGGGGAGGTCCCGGGGTCGGTTCTGATGAGGAGGGGAGGGGACAGGGAGGGCATGGGAGGTGAGGCGGGGCGGGTAGCGGCCCGGGCAGCCCGCGGTCCCGGTGAGGAGTTTGCTATCCCGGTCTCAGTCCTGGTCCCGGAGGAGAGGCGGGGAGGTGGCAGTCCCGATCTCGTTCCCAGCGGGAAGAAGGTGATCCTGGTCCCAGGCAGCCCACAGTCCCGGATGGGAGGCGGGGAGGGAGACGGTCCCCGTTCTCGGTTCCTCCGGGGAGGTGGTGGTCCCTGTTCTAGTCCTGGTCCCGGCCCCGGGCAGCCCGCGGTCCGGTGGGGAGGTGGCGATGCAAGTCCCAGCCTCGGTCAGCCCGTGGGTCTTGTCCCGGTCTCAGTCTCGGCACTGGAGAGCCCGTGGTCCCGGTGGGGAGGTTTCTGTTCCAGCCCCCGTCACAGTTGCAGTCCCAGTAGGGAAGAGGCGGTATTTGTTCCGGTCCTGATCCCGGGCAGCCCATGGTCCCTGTGAGGAGGTGGTGGTCCTTGTCCCAGTCCCGGTCCTGGCCTCGGGCAGCCTATGGTCCCGATAGGGAGGTGGTGGTCCCGGTGCAGGGGAGTGGGCGGGAGGCAGGGTGGGAAGACACGGTGCTGCTCCATGGCACCATCTCTTCCTGGTTGCTGCTGCCACAGGTGCTGAGGAGCCAGGCATGGATGTGAGGGAGCTGCCTGGCGGGGAGGGCAGGTTGCCGGCCGCTGGTAGCTCTCCAGAGGGTGAGGAGCACCAGGAACCACCACAGGCAGCCGTCAGCAACGGCGGCGATGCTGAGAGCGCACAGGAGCTGGTGGAGCTGAAGGTGATCTGGAACAAGAACAAGTATGAGGTGACGTGCGGCCTGGACAGCACTGGCGCTGAGCTGAAGCAGCGGATCCACTCACTGACAGGTCTGTCGGGGCCACCGCCGCTCCCCCCAGCTGCTGGCCCCCCCTGACCCCTCTGCTTCCCTCTAGGCCTCCCACCCGCCATGCAGAAAGTAATGTTCAAGGGACTGCTGCCTGAGGAGAAGACACTGCGGGAAATCAAAGTCACCAATGGAGCGAAAATCATGGTGGTTGGCTCTACTATCAATGATGTTTTAGCAGTAAATACACCCAAAGAGGCTACGCAGCAAGAGGTCAAAGCTGAAGAAAACAAAAAGGAGCCGCTTTGCCGACAAAAGGTTGGTAGCGTCTTGGTAATTCCTGACAGGGAGACCTGTAGGATTTCCACTGCTCCCCTGTAACTCTGCAGTCACCACAGAGTCTCACAGCTCCCCTGTAACTCCACGGTCATTGCGGGGTCTGGCTCCTCCTCCAAGCAGGCTGGGCTTTCTTTTCTCTCAGTGAAGCCACAGAGGAGTTCTGGCAGTAGGAGAAGGTTTAGCCTAGCAGGTGCTGGGAAATTGCACGACATTGTCAGGCACAGCCTGGCCCTTCAGCACAGCAATGGTGGATAGAAATGTTTCATGGTTTCTAGATCAAACACAGTGTAGATTAGTCCTGTCTACAAAACAACTAATTTTTATTGACATAAGAGAATTTTATCTCCAAAAACTGCCTTTAGGAGGTATGCCGAGGGAGCAGTTCCTTCAGCTGTCCCAGCACTGAGGGGCACATAATTGGTGAATACTCCTCTTGCATCTTGGAGTGCTGTCTCCAAACAGGCAGTGAGGGACAGTGTGGTGAGGCTTGGTTTGGTAGCAGTGCCGCAGCGTTGTGGGGCTGGTAAGGGATTTTCAGCTCACAGCATTGCGAGCCCTGTGCCTCCCTCAAAATAAATTTGATCAAAAATTAAGTAATGTGTCATTGAACTGCAGCCCATATGAAACACACTTTTGTTTTTCTGTAATTGATCATAGTGCATGTTCACTGTAATTTCTGTTGTTGTTTAAAGGTTCTCAGCAATCCACAAGCTGTGAGCATGGTTTTCTCAGTTGCTGCTGCTGCTCTGATCTGTTCTGGTTTGTGCTGTGTTGCGCTGTCAAATGTAGAGGGGCTCTGCCTTTCCCTGGGTGTAGGATGTGGCTGTTAAAACCATCTTGCCAAGTGCCAGCTATGTGATTTAGAGTGTTTGATACTGAGGTTTCGGGATTCTTTAGTGTTTGGTAGATATGTATCTCTGTATTCTAGAAGGGATGTCATCCTGTGCATTATATTTGGGCCTTATTCATTTATAGAATTTCTTTAGCCTGTTGAAGTGCTCAGTAACTTTAAAAATCACAAATTTCCTGAGTGCCAAATGACTATAAATAGACCCTGGCTGTTTCCTGGTGCGTGTGGCGTATGGTCTGGGGTGCAGCTGGAAGTAAACTGAAAAGCACTGTTGCATTTGTGTAAATTCTAATTTCTGGTTTTATATTGTAGCAACACAGAAAAGTATTGGATAAGGGAAAACCAGATGATGTGATGCCTTCTGTTAAAGGTGTTCAGGTGAGTAAATAAGTAATTGAGAAACTGTCACAATTGGAAGAGAGATGTTTTTGTGGCTTGAGACCTTTCTTTGCTGCTTTAGTCATTTCTTGCCACCTTGGTAAAAAACTGGCAAGGTGGATCATTCTTATGCTGAAGAAGGTAAGAAGATATAGCTTTTCTTGTTCAAAGGCCCTCACTGTGACTGTGTTGCCCCTTTGCAGGAGCGCCTGCCAACAGTACCGTTGTCTGGCATGTACAACAAGTCAGGAGGGAAAGTCAGATTGACCTTCAAACTTGAGCAAGACCAGCTATGGATTGGTACAAAAGGTGAGCAATTCTGCAACTCTGAGATGAATAATTGATAATTGGGCTGTAAGTGAATTGCATAAACTAGAACAGTTCCTGGTGTGACTGAATTGTGGTTAGGGAATGGTGTTGGTATTGTCATACTTCAAAGCAACATTTGCTTACTCTTCTCGAATGCTGTTCTCCCAGACCAGTGAGTATTACTTGATATTTTACTTCTGTTCAGGAAGAACTCTAGTTCAGTTGTGCCAGTAGCTGATGTTCCAATCTGCTATTCATAGCTCCAAATGTAAATTGTAATGTTTGGCATTTCTAGCATATCTCAAAAGCGCTTCATAAACATTGGTTAATGCCATGATCACACAGTGGCTCAATGTCTTGGTTAAGATTTGCAAGGGAATCTCAGACCTGGGATTAAAACTGGGAGTGCTGGCATCTCTATCCCTATCTGTCCTCCCACCCAGAACTATCTGGGTGTCCTGTTTCAGTGATGTGCAGCTGCAGAAACTGTGGCATTGCTGTGCAGAGGGATCAGGTTACCACCTTGAGTTGGTGCCAGGAGGAGCTGAAGGTGCTGTGGTGATAACTGAGGGTGTCTCAGATGACCCCCTGCCTCCAAAGGAAGCCATGTTCCTTTACTTTGACCAGGATGGGGCAATATTATAAGGATGAGCAGGAGGAATAGAAGTGCTTAACGTGAAGTAAAACAAGTGGTTGGTAATGGTAGCTTTTTCTCCTGGGCTAAGTGATGGAGTGAGGCATTGGGGGGGGGTTCTCTATAGGTTGGGCAGGTATGTCTTTTTGTTTCTGATAACGTGTTCTAAATACGTGCTTAGTATTTAGGTAATTATGCCTCTTTCTTCACGTTTTGGATGAGTCTCAGGTTTAATATTTCTGCCATGCTCTAGATTAGCAATTCTTAAGCTGTGAAATTCAATTCTTCTTGTAGTCATCTGTATTTCTTGTAGTCATCTGTCTTTCTTGTAACCTGTTTCCCTACTTCCCAAATTAGCAGCAGCTTGCTTCCACTAAGGAATGGTTCTAATCGCTGGCTGTTGTTGGCGAAAAACTCCTTCCAGCTCTGATAAGTTCATGGCAGATGCCAGCATAAAAGGGCTGGAATGAAACCAACTGGGTGTTAACAGTTTTTGAGCTCCTGGTCCCAGAAAGCTGGCAGTGATTCTTCCCACGCACAGCCTCATGGTGCTGCACAAGTCCCTCAGCTGTTTCTGTAGCCTGAGGTTTGGTGTGGGCAGAGGTTTCTCTGTGGCTCTGTGTCATTTTGGTAGAGGCATTGATAACAGGGATCTGTTTGCTGAGATCCTATGAAGAACAGTTGATTTGCAGGATGCTATACAAGTGCGAAGTAAGGTTTTAGTCAATGAATGAATGAATGAATGTTGTGAGTCTGAGTGGAGTGGTTTGGAGTCTGGAGGTTTGGTTTTGTTTTTTTTTTTTGTAAAGGTTTTTAATGCTCTACAGTGCCAAGGGAGGGAATACTTGTCTTTTACATCACTACATTTATCTCCCTGTGTGCCCTGTTTAGGTGCTTTTAATGGATCACACAAATTAGTTTGCTGTGCCATAGTTCAGTTTCTCCTTTGTAGGGTGTTTGTCGTTTTCTCTGTCTTATATTCAAGAAGACAGTTTTGGGCAGACACTAAAAGCTGGAAGTGAAAGGAAGGATCTTGGAATTCAGTCCTTAGAAAGAAGTGAGGACAGAACGAAGACACAAAAGTCTACCATGGGCCATGCACTTTGTCGTTCTTTTTGGTTACCTCTGGCCAGCTCATATTCCTCTGTCCTGGAATCGTAGTCATCTCTTCTTTTCAGTTTTTCTTTCAGTTTCTTTCCCTATTTTCTCATTAATATTTCCTTCTCTGTGCTTTTATAGCAACAGTTGAGCACTGCTTCAGGGTAAAACCAGGACAAGGCTTTCAAAGAGCAAGTTAGTGTGTCTTCATTCAGCTTTTTCAGCCTTGCCATTTCCGCAGAGCTTAGAGCAATCCTTGGCAGTCAGTCCTGAACATTCTTACACCTGGCCCAGCTTTCACAGTGCTGAGTGATCCCGCTAATCCTTCTGGTCAGAGTGGAGTTCCTCATGGGGAAACGTTCAATGAAGCCAGGGTTTTTCCCTCACCCAATTTAGGCCCGAGTCAGATGCTCATGGGTGTTAATGTGATGCGGAGACATAAATGCGATGAACTGGGTGATTCAGATTTGAATTCCTTGAAATTATTAGCGTACTGGCTGTGGAGTATGGGGTAATGTGAGGGATGGACTTCTTGGCAGCAGGTATCTAGAGCTCACCTGGAGGGGAGGGTGCTGACAGGAGGAGCTTTTGGAAGTGATGGAGGTGGTGTTTGAGATTAATATGAAATAATGCTTCCTTGTGTATCGGAAATAATCCTTTGATCCATTTTAATGTAGAGAGAACAGAAAAGTTACCCATGGGGTCCATTAAAAATGTGGTGAGTGAACCTATTGAAGGACA
The DNA here is from genome assembly GCA_033558185.1 of Dromococcyx pavoninus. Lineage (NCBI taxonomy): Eukaryota > Metazoa > Chordata > Aves > Cuculiformes > Neomorphidae > Dromococcyx > Dromococcyx pavoninus. Next base: position 180,896 of record JAUMJL010000349.1, on the reverse strand, counting down.
TGAGGATTATCACATGATGGTGAGTAGTGTCTCTGCTTTGATAATACCCAGTCTTATTACTTCATGTAAATACACAGAAGTAAGGCCTTTAAAACGAGCAAGGTGGAGATGGACAGTAGTACCAGCCTTGTGTTGTGGAAGATGGCAATGTGGGCATGATCTGCTCTCACCGTGTAAGTATTTTGGGTGGCATATTGTGTATTGGCTACTTTGTTGTAATTTGGGCTGATTTCACACCAACATGAAGTACTTAGGCATTATTTCAAGTCTTCTGACAGTGTTAAAACAGTAAAAATACTCACCGTATAGCTCATGATTTCTTGAAATTACTGATACTTTTTGATCTAGTTTGATTTCTAGTGTCTGTTGTATTTATATAAGAAATAGGACTTATAAAAACAAATTGTGACTTGGTACTGTGATATTTTTTTTCCCCATATGTAATTTTCTGAAGAACTAGTATTGGGTCTAGAAAAGTAACACATTTTAAAAGAGCTGTGCTCTCTTGACTTTTTGGCTGTTTCTTTTAGTCTGTGGGGTTTGTTGAGGCCTTGTTTTCCAAAGTACAGTAACTAATTTTTAATGCTGAAGAAAGTTCCTTATATAAGAAGTTGTTTCCCCCTTTAGGGGAAGAAAGGGGAAATGTTTTACTTCAAAGTAGTGTCTGCAGGGAGGGTGCTGGTATAGACTTTGCCCAAATGCTTGCTGTTCGATCCCCAATGTAGAACATGTCCTCTTCAGAGTATGCTGCAATCGGCTCTTATCCCAAAGCAAGGATAGAGAGTGCTGGCATGCCATGATGCTCCTCGCTGTCATCAGAAGTGAAGAATGGGACATGATGTCCAAATCTGAAGTTCTAGGCAGTTTTATGCCTATGAAAGCACGGTCACTGTCTTATTCAGCTCCCATTTGGCTTCCAAACTCTGAGCGTTCTTGTTGTTTGTTTAGAGGCTGTGAGTTATGCTTCAGCTTCTGTCTTTCAGAGTAATTGCCTCATGTTCTTGAAACTGGCCAAGGGTTTTCATTGCTGCTCTGGTATCATAAAAGGAAGGAGCTCATCGTTTTAGTTGGTGCTGTGCAGTTCTTGTTTCTCTGAGGGATGTTTTCTTAATTGCTTAGCAAGTAACTGTAGTGTGCACCAAGTGCTGGAAGGAGACAGCAGTTACTACCAACGTGTCTGGTGCTGTGGTGGATGAGATGTATCTGTCCGCTGGTGTAAGCTGTGCTGTTTCCCCTGTGTAAATGTTGTCATTTTTAACTTTGCAGGCATTTCAGCTGGGCCCAACAGAAGCATCTTACTACTGGGTCTATTGGGTACCAACTCAATACGTTGATGCAATCAAAGACACGGTGCTGGGAAAGTGGCAGTATTTTTGAAAGCACGCTCACCTCTGGCACAGGAAAATGACACAAAGCTAAGGACACTGCTGGGAGAGGCCTCCAACATCCCTGGATGTGATAGTCCTGGAACTTTTTTAATAAAATATGGTAAACGAGGCATTGATGGAAGCCAGAGGTGATGTTCTTTCACCATTAGTTTACTTTTAACTTAAAAATTTCACCATCCCTTTTCTGCAGTCAGCTTCAACCATATTTAAAGCAAATACAATGGAAATCAATAAATCTGAATTCACAAAAATTTGTGTGTAATACACTTAAATCTGCTGAGAGTTGATCTTCCAGTTTAGTTTTAAAAAAGAAAATGTGACAATGTACTATTGAGGATTTTTTACATGGTTTGAACAAAAACAGCTATTTTCATAATCTTTCAGTTACAAGCGTTAGACTTAATTTAGTTACCTGGTTGTGACTGAGAACTCAGAAACGTTTTGTTAAAAATAAACTTTAAACAGTATGCAAAATTGATGTTCAGTAAGCCATATTCTGCTGGCCCTTTTGTTTCAGGTTTGACTCTTTCTGTTTCTCATCCAAAGATGCCCTGCTGCTTCTTTTCTTTTCCTTGCCTCTCTTTCCTAGTATGGGAAGCTCTGGGTCAGTGGTGCTGCCCGGGTTGGTGCTCTTTCTGGGGTGCTCACGTAGCGTGTTTAGCGCAGGTGAATACCTCTTTGGCTGTTTTGTGACCACAGTTGACCGTGTGCTGCTCACTGTCCCCTCCCTGCTGTGATGGCTGTTCCTCCTGCCTGCACTCCTCTCTGCTCCTGTTCTCCCTCCTGCCCTGGGTGCTGCGTTTTTCAGAGCGTTTTCTTGATCAGACACATTGCAGTCCTGAATCATTTTGCAGCTGTTGTGATGACACCGCTGTTTGGCTGAGAAAACTGTAGTGCTGGATGATGCTGCCTGGCACGAGCAGTGACACAGGTCTCACCAAGAGAGCAAACCACAGAGACCTTACTGCCTGCTTTGGAGAGGGAGCAGGGAAGGGAGAAGCTCGGGTGCCGCTTTGGATCCTCAATAACTGCAGCAGTCTTTTGTGACCTGGATTTGAGAATGTACAGTGATCTTATTCAGCAGATCTTACCAAATTTGGAATAACTGTCCAGCGAAACTGATCTTCTGAAACTCAGATGACCTTTCAGCTCTTCTCCTGCTGGCGTTTCAGAGCTCTTGCATCTCACCCTGTCTGCAATAACACTCCTTGCCTTTGCTCTGTAATGTTCTGCCAGTCATCTCTGCAACTCACGTGCCATCGATCTCAGGTTTCCTGGATGGATCTCTCAGTCCTGACAAGGTGCACACCCTGAACAGATTGTATCATGCAGCCAGGCTGAGTCAGTCATGCTCTGTTAACCCTCCATCTGACAGATCGCTGGTCTTTGCTTAACGTTGTGGGTTCGATAGTGCTCAGTGCAAGCAGCTCAACAGTTTGAAAGTCACAGAGAAACAGCCTTGTAGCAATAGCCAATCTCAATCCATCCTGTGTCCATGTCCCACTATCCTGGAACAGCCCTGTTGAAACTCCATGGGTGCAAGTTCCTAAATGATTATTTATTTTATTTCTATTTTATTTTGGAGACTGGGAAAAGTGTTCACTTTGTGTTAAGATTCGATGTTTACCTGTAGGCTCTTGATAGCAACAGAAGCAGCTTTGGGCTTGTATTTTCAGTTGGAGCGTTCACACGATGTGAATTTTGAAGGTGTTGCATATCCTACATATGAACTGGTGACGTGCTTATTTGTCTTGTAGCTTGAGGTATTTCCTTTTCTTGCACAAGCCACCAACAGTGTTGTTGACATTAGTGCACTCAGGAGCTCTTCCTGCAGCAGTGTTACACCAGCTCCCTGGAGTAGCTCCTTGCGATGCTCAGAGCAGTGTGAGTAGTGGAGCTGGTGTGAGTTACCTGGAGGGAACAGTACAACCTCAGTGCGGCTGTCATATGTGTTATTTTCTAGTAGCCAGTCCTGACATTAAGGCTTGAACTCAAAATTTGATCCCTGGCAGGAGGTGTGCGCACTACATTAGGTGACAACGGATGACCTGAGTGTTTTCTGTCACTTGGGGTCACCTTTCTGCTTATTCTCTTGGTTCTGTGATGGTTGTTTCCCACTGGCTGCTTGATGTCTTTGTATTTTTATTCCATTTTCCTTTTCTACTCTTTCGTTTGCTTGCTCTGTAAAAGGACATGTGGCTTGGTTCCAGCTCCTCCCAGAATTCCTGTGGCTCTGGGCTTGGTGTAATGACACGGGTGAGCATGTGGGACTGAGGGCAGGCAGGTACCAGATCTGCTGCTGCTGAGGCAAGAAGGGCACCTGGGCATGGAGCACAGGACCGACCCAACATCCCTGTCTGCGCCTTTCCCAGGGGCATAACTACTCTGCGTCCCGTGCCAGCTACAACCACTCATCTCAAAAGAAACTGAATATAAATCCATGGGTTACAAAGCAGTTTTAAACATGGAGAAGAAATATAAATTCAGAAAGTGTGATCTGTTTAGGAGCTTCTTTTTGAGTTGAATTTGATTTGAAAAATGAATCATTCACTTTTTTCTGTGTGCAAAATTTGAATTAAAATACAAGACAGTGATACATACATAAAATGTTTTAATTGGTGTTTGTTTGCTTGATAGAGTAGGTTTCTTGGGAGCTCTTTGAAATTAATATTCCAGTTGAACTTGGCAGCACCACTTTTAAGATCCTTTCTCTTTTGTCATGGTATGAAGCTTTGTATCTTCTGATATATACTGTTTTTTCCAAGGCAATTAGTGACGTTTGCTCATGATCATCAGCATCTAAGAAAGCACCTCCTCTTTTGGTGGGTGGTGTCACAGCTTGCCTAAGCGGGGAACTGTTTGGTGGCCTCTCTCTTGGCACTGGATTTCATTCTCTGATACCTGCGATCATCTCCTGGGCAGATGCAGCGCATTTAGTGGTCCTGTGCAGGAATTGAACTAATGGTCTTTGGCAAGGCACAAGCATTGTGAGGAAAGTGCAAATGTAATCAGTATTTTCAGTTGACTGATAAGGATTGTTTTGAGATCCAGCGTGTAACCTTCTGTAAGTTTATGGTAATATCTGGTGATTCTTGTGCAAGTCTTTATTTTAGTTAAATTACAATTGAACAATCCTTTCCATGGGCATCAATTCCCTATTCTATATACTCTGTGAGCGTCTTAGGGCACCATGCTCTATGAAGTTGTTGTAAGTGTTTTGCTGGGTTTCCTAACTGGGATTAAAACACCCGTAATGTTTGCACAGAGCAAAGCTGGTGTTTCCCTGCCGGGCTGGCAGCTGCTCCTGATGCCTGGGCAGCATCTCTGTCCTTACAGCTTCTTGTTGGGAGGAGCCCTGCTGCAGCCTCTGAGCTCTCCGTACCCCGTTAGGGATGGTGCTGAGTCTCAGTGCTCAACCATGTGCCGTCCCTTTCTCTTCCTCATGCCCAGTGTGTCCCTTTGCCCTGAGTTGAGAATTCCTTCTCTGTGTGTCCCAAGCTTTTGTTCTGACATCGTTTTGTTCTAGACTAGTGTGGCACTGGGAGTGCAGAAGTCTATCGCTGAACTTTGTTTGGGTTTGGACAGAGACCGCACCACAATTTTTTCATATTGAATTTAAAATTACAATAAATCATTAATTTCCATTAATGACACTGTTTGGTGATAAGTATGTAACTACAATAAGGACACAGTGAGGCTGGAAGAGAAAGAGCTATCTGAATTCAAAGAACTGGATAAGACACTGTTAACACGCAATGATTTTTAGCTGGTAGCACTTACACAACCACTTGATGCAGTTTGCATCTGCTGCTTCATGTTGAAAGGCCAAAGAGAAATGATTCACCAGCAGTGATAGCATTGGGTGCTGTACTGGGGGGATCTGTTCCGCTCCCCCCTTCCCACCTACAGCATTCTCGTCCCACAGGCTGTGTGGGCAGGCAATGTGGCTGTGCCAACAAGGTGTGGCAAGGTTGGTTTCCAAACTACTTTTGTTTACTTTTTCTTTCACTATAATTTGATTTTCCGATTAAGCTTTTTTCATTTCAAGTTCTGTACTCCAGCCTTTCCCCACACGTTGGGATTAGTTTGTTTGCATCTTGTTTTGCTAATTAATGTCCTCATCGCTGTGAAAGGGAGGAGGGGGACCAGGAGAGCTGAGCAAGTCCTGTATGAACCACGGGGCCATTTCACCTGCCAGCCAAGGACTCGCTTTGTGTGGCTCATGGAAGTTGACTGTCTTATCCATTCTAAGCAATTTGTTCTTTGGTTTTATATTAAAAAAGAAGTCTTAGATGCTTGTGTCCACTGTGGATTTACTGTAAATGGAATATGTAAGTACCATGGATTATGGTATTTTTAAATAATCTATTGCCTATTTCAGAGGAGGGGGACATGACAAATCTTTAGTCTTAGATTTGCACTGCTGGATTTTTTTAAGTGTAACCTTGACTGGTTATCTCATTGTTCTATTCTGTAAGATCAGTCTTTAATTAAAGTTTGATAATTAAGTATTTCTGCATTTGTATTCCAACATTCTGTGCCTCTTAAGCTATTTCCAACCACATGAAAAACGGCTACCAAGTGATTTGCAGTTAATTTCTTTGTGGAAAGCTGGGTGCAGGAGGAAATCTGTGGGAACCTATGCTGGCTGTCACGCTAGGTGCCCTTGGGTGCCTTTCTTCCTGGCTGGGACTTGGGTGCTTTGTTCAAAGAGGCTGTGAGTACCAGGCAAAGTTTTCAGCTCCCTCTTGAAAACCAGGGTTTGATCTCATTCTGCAATCGCTGTCCTTGCCACACTGAGTGTGCTCGCTGAATGTTACATGCGTGGCAGCTTCCTGCGCTGTTGGAACTCCTGCTTTGCTGCACCAACCCCCGGGAAGCGGGTGCTCAAGAGAAGATGCTGGTGCTGCTGTCTTTAGGAACTTTAAGCCCACTTTTAAAAGAGTTGGGCTGAGGCCATTCAGGAGCATCATCACTGAAGTTCAAACCCGGAGATCTGTGGTCCTCCCAAAGCGTGCAAACAGGCAAGTTCTCATCCAGTTTAACATCCGCGTGTGCCAAAACTGTAAGGGGCAATTCACAGATGGGGGATTTGAATCCCACTGAAAATCCCCTATTGCTCTTTTTTGGGAGAGCTCTTTCATAAGAACTCTGCACTCTCTGAAGGAGACTAAGCATTGTTCACAGAGGGTTGGGGGGAGCCAGGGCTCCCTGCATGCCTCTCCCAGGGTCTGCAGGCGCTGCCCGGGGTCGGAGGTGCTGTCACGCCTTGTTGAGCATTCCTGGCGAGAAGAATTCTTCCCCGTATTAAAACTGCTGGGATGGGGACTCTGCCCATGCTGAGCAGGAGAGCAACGGGTGCTGGGCTCGTGCACGGGGATGGGGGTACTGGGGGAGTGCCAGGGAGGTGCAGAGGTACTGGGGTGTGGGGGTGTCTGGGGAACAGGGGTGCTGGGGATGGGAGGGTGCTGAAGTACCGGGATGGTCTAGGGGTGCTGGGGATGGGACATGTTTAGGGAGGTGCCAGGGGTCGCCGGTGATGGGGGGGATGATGGTGTGTGGGGTGCCGGGGCGGGGGCGGTGCCAGTGTCGGGGGGCCGGGCAACCGTGTCCGGCCCCGCCCCGGTCCCGAGGGCTCCGGGTGCGGCGATCGGCGCGGCGAGAGCGGGTCATGGGCGGCCCGCGGCTGCTCCGGGGGCCGAGTCCGCAGAGCCCGGGGCTGCTGCCGCTGTTGCTGCTGCTGTTGTTCCCGGCGCAGGTACGGCCCGGGCGGGAGCGGGGCCGTGAGCGCGGGTGGGAGTATGAGACAGTGTTCCGGTTCTGGGATCCGGGAGCGTGACACTGACAGTGGGAGTGTGGCCGTGGGTGGGAGTGGGAGCGGGACCGTGTCCACAGGTAGGAGTGGGAACATGTGACAGTGCCCACGGGTGAACTTGGGATCAGGGAACGTGACACTGGCCATGGGGGAAGAAGGAATGTGACCATGTCTGTGGATGGGAGTGGGAGCAGGACCGTGTCCACGGATGGGCGTGGAACCGTCTCCACAGGTTGGATTAGGAGCAGGACCATGTCCACAGGTGGGAATGCGAATGAGACTCTGTCCGCTGGTGGGAATGAGAGTGTGGGAGCAGGACTGCGTCCACGGGTGGGAGTGGCTGTGTGAAAGCACAGCCATGTCCGTGGGTTTCAGCACTTTGCAAGTGATAGACTGCGGGTGCCAGCGTGGGTGCCTGTGTGTGCCAGTGCCCTGCGGGTGGGCACACGTGGGGGTACAAGCGAGTGCGTGTCCCCGGGTGTGACAGCGTGGACACAAGCACCCTGTGCGCAGGAGTGTGTGAGTGTGCAGGTGCTGTGCTCCCCTGCACATGCGTGCCAGCGCCCCGGCCCGCGGGTGTGAGCAGGATGCAGGTAGGTACAGCTCCTGCCTTTGCGGGAGACCTGTGGGTACGAGAGTGCAGCAACAGCCTGGGAGCACAGGGACTGAGCACCTGTGTCGAGACCATGTGGGGCAAGGGGTCCAGCACCCAGAATAGCATGGTCTGTGGGGCGATGGGACTGTGATCTATCTGCAGGGCCAGGGCTGCTTCCCTTTAGAGCTGGAGGGCGGCTTCCACTGTCACTGGCGTTGCAGGCAGAGCAGGCAGCATGCCAGGATGGTTTTGACAGTAGTGATACTCCAGTAGATGCTGGCACCATGTTTCTATCTGTGTACCTGAGCCCCTGACAGGTCTCCGGCACCAATAGCATCACCACAGGCTCTGGGCTGGTGTGGTGGGAGCCTCGGGAAAGCACGGGTTGTATGGACATCCCATGGGAAGAGCAGCCAGGCTTCTGGCCTAGAACTGGCCACAATGGCTGATGGGGCAGCCAGGGCTGGGAGCAGAGGGGAGGGTGACAGCTCCCACTTCTGTCCACGGTGGTGTGCTAGGAGCAGACTGGGTAGTCTGGCCTTCACTCAAGTGCCTTGTCACTGAAAAAGCAGCAGTTGCAGAAGAGATGGAAGAATCATAGAATCATAGAATGGTTTGGGTTGGAAGGGACCTCAAAGCCCATCAAGTTCCAACGCCCCTGCCATGGGCAGAGACACCTCCTGCTGGATGAGGGTACTCAAAGCACCAATCCAGCCTGACCTTGAACACCTCCAGAGATGGAGCATCTGCAACTTTCCTGGACAACATGTGCCAGGGCCTCACCACCATTATTGTGAAGAATTTCTTCCTAATGTCTAATATAAATCTTCCCCCTTCCAGTTTAAAGGTGTTCCCCCTCGTCCTATCACTCCATGCCCTTGTAAAAAGCCCCTCTCCAGCTTTCCTGTAGCGCCTTTCAGTACTGGAAAGCATTCCTGTCTCCAGGCTAAATAAGTCCAGCTCTCTCAGCCTGTCCTCATAGCAGGAGAAATTGCAGAGCATCTGGGGGAAGGAAAGTGGAGCTGGTGTGCACTGAGCCTGCTCTGGCAGCTGGGAGGACTCAGCGGTCTTGGTTCTGTGTCTATGTGCAGGTGGCCACACTGCAAGTGCTACATGTCTGCTGGCCTGGTGTGGGTCCCACACAGCTTTCCTGCCTGGATGCCCTTCTCTGCCTGCCCCACCACATCCTCTGGACAAAGCGAGAGCTGAGAAACTCGCTCTGACCTCACTTCAAAATTAGGCAAGAAGGGCGACAAATAAACGAATTGGGCTTGAAGCAGAGGGGGGATGTGAGGTGTGTTGGGAGGGAGTTGGTGTGTCCTCCTGGCAAGAGGAACTTGTTACAAGGGCCTGTAGCAATAGGACAAGGGGGAATGGCTTTAAATTGGAAGGGGGAAAATTTAAATTAGACATTAGGAAGAAATACTTCGTGATGAGGATGAGGAGGCACTGACACAGGTTGCCCAGGAAGTCATGGCTATACCCTCCCTGGAGGTGTTCAAGGCGAGGTTGGAAGGGGTTTTGAGCAGCCTGATCATGGCAGGGGGGATTGTGTCTGGATGGGCTTTGATGTCCCTTCCAACCTGAACCGTTCTATGATTCTAGGAGGTGCAGCCAGAGAACAGATGAGCAGCACCCATCAGGGTTGCTGTGTTGGAGCTGGAGGTGACACCAGAGGGCATGTTTCACCTGGCTCTGAGGTGCGTGGCTGCTCTGTTACCACCATCAGGTGCTGTTGCACCAACATGCACATGCTTACACTCTGGCACAGTCCTGGCTGTTGGACAGGCCCCATTCTTCAGTCCATCTGGGTCCCCAGCTGCTTTCTCTGCCCGGCTTGGGCTCCCAGAGCTGTTGCAGAGCAGGGCAGAGGCAGCGAGGGGCTGGAGGGCCCATTGGCTGCCCCACACCAGTGGCTGGGGCAGCAGTGTACTTACTCTGTTCTGCATCATGGCAGTGGGCAGCCCGGGTGTTGCTCTGCTCCCGGGCACTGGAGATGGCCACACCAGCCCTGCCTCTCCCTGGAGCCGTTTGGGTGCCCGTGCTATTTGCAGAGCCCTGTTTGCTGATGGGGTGAGGCCGCTGTGGGTGCCTGTGGCAGCTGAGCTGGCGCTCGCTGGACAGATGCTGCACACGGAAGCAGTCGCTCCACTTCCCAGTGTGAATTTGCAATTAGTGCCTCAGCGTCAGGGTAGCTCAAATCTTTAGCTGTGAAGGCCTGGGCAAGCATTGACTGCGTTTCTGGCATGAAAAGTCACCCAACTTGTTTGTTTCTGGAAGGAGCCGGTAGTCAGGCTGTTTGTGTCACCCTTAGAATAGGACCCAGGGATTGCTGCTGGGAGCAGCAGTGCTGTGGCTTATCACTGCCAGAAGCAATGCTTGCTCCGAGGGAGAGGAAGGTATGGCTATGCTGGCCCAGGATTGCACTGGTGCGATTGGAGCGGTGCTGTGGGAGCCAGGGTCTGCGAGGACTGCAAACTCAGTGTTGGGACTTTAATAAAACACAGCTCCTCCAAGCAGCATTAGCAGCTGTGGTTCTGGGTGCCCTGTATGTGGGGAGCTGGAGGAACCAGCACGTCCAATGTGCTGGTGCAAGGAAATAAGTTATTCTCCCTCCCAGTCTTGCCTCACTGGGGAGAGGGAGGGGTCCTGGAGCTCTGCTGCTGTGGTGTGCTGGTTGCGGGGACTGCCGAGGTGCCTGGGGTGGCCTGGGCCTCAGGGACCTACCCCCACGATCTGGCCCAAGGATGATGTTTTTGTCCATAGTGCCTCACAGGCGGTGCTGTGGCTGTCCCAGAAATGCTACTCTTCATATCCACTCTGGATGGGAACCTTCACGCAGTTAGCAAGAGCACGGGTGACATCAAGTGGACCCTGAAGGATGGTGAGTAGGCATGGGGGTACTTGCCTGCAGCCAGGCTCACTGGACTTGTCACTACAGGGGTTGTGGACACATCCCACAGCCTGGCTCCCTGGGCTCATCACTAGTGGGGTGGCAGGGTTGCACCACACAACCTGGCTCCCACTGGCCTTGCTCTGGACTGGTGATTCCACCAGCATTGGGGATGCTGCCAGTGGCCACTCCAGCCCCAGGGGGGGCCGTTCTGGAGGTGCCAGGCCCATGGTGCCTTTTCTGGAGCTGAAATGGAAATGGGCAGGGCAGCACATGGCTGTGCTTGGTAAACACTGCCACGTTGTCTCACTCGCAGGGAGAGGCCGCTGACGTCTGTGTTTCATTCTCTCTTTCAGATCCTATTCTGCAGGTGCCGGTTTATGTGGCAGAGTGAGTGTCGCCCCCCCCTCGGGCAGGGCAGCCGACTGTGGGCTGGGCTGGCAGGAGCCTTTCCAAGGTGCCCTGAGCAACCAGCAGATTCGCAGCAGGAAAGGGGAACTCGGACGTGTGAACCTCCCAGCTGTGCCGTAGCAGTGCCCTAAACCCACCCTTTGTGCTGGTACTTTGTGTGTGGTGATGAGGAAGAGCTGCTCCGTGCTGCCAAGTTGCAATCTCTTTAACAGCAGCCCGGGTGCTCCCAGCAGCATCAGGCACAACACCCAGGAGAGGAAATCCGGCATAGCTGGCAGGCACAGGGTGGGCTTATGGTGCTGACCTAGAGCAGGCATTATCTCCTACCACATCTACTACTGGGGGGTTCCAGGAAAGGTCCAGACCCATAGGAAATCACTCTGGAGCAAACAGCTGGAGGGTTTCTGTAGTGCTGCTCTTCCTTAGCACTTGGCGTGTGCCCAAGCTGGGGGAAGCTTGTGGTTTCATCCTCCTCTCTCCTCTTTTCCAGACCAGCATTCCTTCCAGACCCCAATGATGGAAGCTTGTACATCCTGGGAGGAAAAAACAAGGAAGGCTTGATGGTCAGTGAGGCTGCGGGGCTCCGAGCATCCCACCTGCCTGCACCCCAGGGGTTCGCTGGGCTGGGACCAGGCAGAGCTGCCGGACAGGGCAAGCCTGGCGCCTGCAAGTGTTCCAGCTCATCCTGGGCGCCTGGGAGATTTCAGCCAAGTGTGCATGGGGCAAACACAGCTGGGACGCTTTCCTTCCCTACCACTTTATCCTGCTCTGGGGCTGAGCAGGGAAGGCAGGCGAGGAGAAGGGGGCTGTCCCAGAGCACCTCTCCTGCCCACTTTTGCTTCTGAAGGCAGAAATGCCACTGCTCAGGGAGGTATTTCTCTTCTCCCTCATCCACACTGCTGTCTGTGTTGCAGAAGCTGCCATTCACCATCCCGGAGCTGGTCCAGTCCTCGCCGTGCCGCAGTTCGGATGGCGTGCTCTACACTGGTACGCAGAGACATGGGGCCAGGGGAGGGGAGGCTGAGTGGGGACCGCCTGGGAACATGGCCATGGAGGGAAACAGGTGGACACTGAGAGGATGGACAGCAGGACTGAAGAGACTTACAGGAAAAAAACGTTTCCATTCTCAGGGAAGAAGCAGGACACGTGGTTCATCGTGGACCCTAAATCAGGAGAGAAGCAGACCACTCTCTCAACAGAGGCCTGGGATGGCCAGTGCCCGTCGAGTCCCCTGCTCTACATTGGCCGCACCCGTAAGCCAGTCCTGCTGTTCATCCGTCTGTCTGTCTCTTCCCCGGATGGACTGTGACCTCCTGCCCTGCTCTCATCCCCAGAGTATGTCATCACCATATATGACACCAAGTCGCGGGAGCTGCGCTGGAACGCCACCTTCTCCGACTACTCAGCACCGTTCTATGAGGAGTCCTACCACTATAGTGAGTGGCCACCATGCGGGAGCCGCGGCAGCCACAGGAGCCAGCTCCCCCGGCGCCCCGCTCACGGTGGGACCCTAGCTGGGTGGGGACCCTGGGGAGATGCTGCTGTGGCTGGTGGGTCGCGGCTGTGCCAATTGTGGGGGAGCAGAGCAGGAGGCAACAGCCCATGGCCACTGGCAGGAGTGAGGCGGCAGAGGGGGACAAAGCCTCACAGGCAGCGCTGCTGCATCGTCCTCTCCCTCTGGCTCTGCCTAGAAATGGCGCACTTCGCTTCAAGTGGGGATGGGCTGGTGGTGACACTGGACAAGGAGAGCGGGGAGGTCCTGTGGGCACAGAACTATGGCTCGCCCGTAGTCGGCATCTACATGTGGCACCAGGACAGCCTCCGTCGTGTCCCCCACCTCAACCTGGCCATGGAGACCCTGCGGTACCTGACCTTCCACGCGCAGGACATCCACCTTCTCAAGGGGAGCTACCAGTCCATGAAGGATTTCACTGCCACCAAGGCCCAGCTGCTGTACGTGGTTCCTGAGCTGGAGCATGTGTGTTGCTTCTGCTTGGCTGCCCTCATCCGTGATGGATGGAAGGCTGATGCTTGTTCCTGCCTTGCAGGCCAGCGCTGTACGTGGGCAAGTATGCAGCCAGCTTCTATGCCTCAACCTCCCTAGTCCACGGCAGCGTGGCTCTGGTGGTGAGTCTCCCCGCTGGCCCTTTCGGGGTGAGCCACCATGGGTGCACATGTGGTGCTCCACAAGCTGTCGGACCCCCAGCCACAGGGCATCACGCTGGCCAGGATCGACGGCCCCACCACGGATGATGTGACTATGAGAGAGTCGGGGGAGTGTGAGATCACGCCCAGCACCAATGTCAAGTACCCACAGGGCAGCATCACCTCACTCCGCAACCAGTGGCTCCTGATAGGTGCGGACCAACAAGGGGCAGGGGCTCCTAGAGGGTGCCCAATGAGGGGTATGCTGGTGTATTTTGGGGTGGCGGTGTGACCTGCTCTGCATGGTGGGGTGAACGGGCTGAGGCTGCAACTCGCCCTCGGGAACTGCAGCCCCTCCTCATCCCCTTGACAGGAGCAGCAGAGGCCCTTTGAAGCGGGGCTCCCCATCACCCATCCTGCTGCCTGCATGCAGGTGCTGGGTTAATCACCCTGCTCTGTGGTCGCAGTTGTGGGTGCAATGGCTGCATTGGCATGGTTGGACATCAGGGTGATATCTCAGAGTGGTGTCAGGGGACGCAGAGGGTAGCAGGGGAACTTCCCCTCTGCCTGTGGGTGCTGCCTCAGGCTTCCTATCTGGGGACAGAGCCTGCAGGTTGTCTGGAGAGCCCCTGTTGGCCCTGCGGAGCTGAGGGACTGAACCTGTGAGCAGAGATCAGCTGACAGTTGTCTCTGTTCTCCAACCACAGGACACCATGAGCCACCTCCTGTGGTCCACACCACGATGCTTCGAGCCTTCCCAGAAAACCTGAGGAAGACAACAGAAACCATCATCCCCAGGGCTCCTCCTGCCAGGACCGTGTTTGATGATGTGAGTGGTGGAGGTCTGCTTGTTGGCACCTCTGCTCCAGAGGAACCGTGGGCAGTACTGGCTCATGGAAGGGGCTGAGCTGTCCAGGCTGGGCGCTGGGTCCCCAGCGTGGGGTGGCACAAGGGGACTGTGATGAAGAGGGTGTCCCCAGGCTGAGTGCCCAGCAGTCTGTCACTCTGGTGTCACCCAGTGCCGGGCGTCTGTTGCAGTTTCTGGCCCCGAGCGGCCCAGAGGAGCCAGTTGTACGCAGTGAGGGGCAGTTCCAGCCAAGGGACCAGGAGGAGGTTTACCCCAAGGCTGACACCTGGGACCTGGTGATGGCCGGCATCGGCACAGCCCTGCTGGGTGGAGGAGTCCTCTTGCTCCTACTCATGGTGAGTGCTGCTGGCAGAACCTGCAGCAGGAATGCCGTGGCTGAAGGGCTGGGGCTCCCGCTCCACTTGTCCCTGTGCAGTCTGTGGTGCTGTGGCTGCAACGAGCCGTGCAGCTCCCGTGCTGTCTTGTATGCACTTGTCAAGAAACAACATAGTGTATGGCTTGTGCTGATGCCCCAGCTCTGCTCTGGGGTGCAGGAGCTGAGCGCTCCCATGGTTTGTGTTCCAGAAACTGCAGAAGCAGCACACAGTGCAGCAGCAGCAGCAGCTGAAGAAGAAGCACATTCAGCTTCTGCAGCAGCAGCAGGAGATGCTGCTCCCAGACCGGGTCTCTGGGGAAGGTGTTCATGCAGAGCCGAGGGAGCCAGGGCAGAGCCAGGGAAGTGCATCGCAACTCTCACAGAGATCCAGCCCCTCAATCTGCCCGGAGGACCTGGCTAATGGCGTGGTCAGCTCGGATCCGACTGTCCCGGTGGCTGCTGAAGGTGTGTGCAGGTGGGAATGGGCAAGGTGTGAGGGTCTTTCTGTCCACAGATGTTGTCACCCAAAGCAGAAGCAGAGATCCTTCATGGATGAGAGGGCTGCAGCCCGGTTGAGGTGAGAGGAGGTACAAGACCTGCTCCTGGATAATTGTGGCTTACAAAAGCAATTGCAAGAGTAGTAGAGCCGGGGAATCATCCGGGTGGGTTGAGCCTGAATGTCCTTCACATAGGACTAAGGCTCCCAGGTTGAAGGATGGCTGTCCTGCTCTTCCTCTGCAGATGCAGAACCAGATATGACTGTAGTTGGCAAAGTTTCTTTTAACCCCAAGGACGTGCTGGGCCATGGAGCTGGAGGAACCTTTGTCTTCAGGTAGGTAGCACCCTGGGGTGCCTGCTCTCGTCCTGCTCTCCTCCTCCCTGGGAGCCGCAAGGACAGCACCAAGGCAGCCCCTTCCCTGGCTGACAGCTGGTGGTTCAGGGGCTTTGGAGATGAAGTTGCCATTCTCCCCTTCTTGTGATCCTCATCAAACCCATCTCGGGAGTTGGGCTTGTGGCCTTCAGGACCCAAGAACTGGTATGCAGGGCAACATGAACTCAAGCCAGTGTCCTGTGCTTCTCTTCCCCTCTGGGCTGTGCCGAGCAGTCAGGCTGTGCCCAGCCCCTTGTGAGGTTCCTCTGGCTCTGGCTGAGCCCCGTTCCCCAGCACTAAACACAGCATAAAGCAGGGGAGGTTATTTTCCTTCAAAAAGTGGAATCCAGACCCCCAGTTCCCAGTTCGCTGCAGAGATGTCTGCCTGTCCATGGCTTTGACAAGTCTTTAGAAGTCAATCCAAGGTGACCCATGCTGAGGATCTCAAGGGGTGAGGTCCCAGCACCCATGCCGGGCTGTGCATCTGCCGTATTGGGCTCTGCTCTGGCTGGAGAGAGCCGTGCATGGACCTCTCTGCTCAGGGGACACTTCGATGGCCGGAATGTGGCTGTGAAGCGCCTCTTGCCTGAGTATTTCCACCTTGTGGACCGCGAGGTTCAGCTGCTCCGGGAGTCAGATGAGCATCCCCACGTTGTCCGCTACTTCTGCACCGAGAAGGACAAGCAGTTCCACTACATCGCCATTGAGCTCTGCTCCGCCACCCTACAGGAGGTGAGCCCATGGTCCTCCCCTGCCCAGTCCTGGGGTGGGGGGCTGCTGGGGGGCTGCTTGGGGGGGGCTGTTGGTCAATCCTGGATGTCTCCATCCCCAGGTGTGCAGGTGGGTCCCCCGGGACGCCCATCTGGTATGTCTGTGCTGTTAGGGAGGTCCCACCATGCTCCCAGGGGACAGTGCACTGTGTGCTGGAGGTCACGGCTGACAGCCAGCGGCTGGTCCGGAGTCCTCTGGTGTTCCAGCCCTGCTCCAGACCTGCTTCTCAGCAGTCAGAGGGGACGGGTTGGATTGGGTGTGAGCAGGCTGCGAGGCACTTTGGAGAGGCAGAGCAGCCAGCAGCAGCCCTGCTCCTGTGGCAGCCCAGCCTCTGCCCTTGTTCTGCTGATTTACCCTGTCGGTAGGGAGCAGGGCAGCTCCACACCTTGGCATTGATTGGGGCAGTTGTTCACATGCTGGGAAGAGACTTGGGATGGGGCAGAAGCATCGTTTTACCCCTCTGTAAAGAAGTGCTGCTAAGGTAATGGCGGTCTAAGGACACAAGTGTGGCCAGCATGCTGCAGGAGGAATAGATGCTGACCAGCAGCCCTGGAAGTGGCAAGCGCTGGGCACACAAAGTCTCTGCATGGACTTGTCTCCTCCACCTCTGTCAGCCTAATGAGAAGTCCCTCTCCTGGTGAGATTTGCCTTGGTTGCCCCAGTAAATCAAAGGCAAATCAATTCATCTTGTTCTCCCCCTGTGTAATTCCAGTATGTGGAGAGCCCCAGCTTCGATCGCCGCGGGCTGGACCCAGTGTCTTTGCTCCGTCAGACCATGTCTGGGCTGGCCCACCTTCACTCCCTCAGCATTGGTGAGCGGGCAGCGCGTGGGCGGGAGGGTGATGTGTCCCATCTTGGTCCCATCTTCAGCTGAGGCTGCAGGGCTTGGGCAGCAGCCATCAGGGTTGGCAGCGCATGGGGCAGCAGAGCCCTACTTCATCCCTGCTGTCGCGGTGGCAGGTGACACCATGCACTCTCTCCTCCAGTCCACCGTGACCTGAAGCCCTGTAACATCCTCATCTCTGTCCCCAATCGCCACGGGCAGATCCGAGCCGTCATCTCTGACTTCGGCCTCTGCAAAAAGCTTCAGGGGGGACGACAGAGCTTCAGTCTCCGCTCCGGCATCCCTGGCACTGAGGGCTGGATTGCGCCTGAGATGCTGCAGGAGGCCCCGAAGGAGAACCCGGTCAGTGAGCTGTGGATGCCTCCCCCACTCAGGGTCCTCCTCAGGGTCCTCCTCAAGCCCCTTGCAGCCAAGTCCCAGTGCTGGCAGCCTCATGGCGTACTGCGGAATGCACAATGAAGCCAAAAGCTCTGAGCACCCAGGCCAGTCCTGCTGCAGGGCACCAGTGCTCCTTGCCAGGATGGCCCCAGTCAGGGGCTGCCCTTGTTCCTTTGCCCTTGCGGGAACGGTGCCTGGCTGGGTTCAGCACTGGCTGTCTCATCTGGCCACAGTCCTTGGAAATTCGGGGTGGGGAGTTTGGAGAGGGCCGTGGCTTGCTGCAAAGGTTACAATTCTGCTTGTCTGTTTAACCTGGGGACTCCTGTTCCTGTTGGAAGCCAGTTGACGTGCTGGTCCCTGACAGGGCAGGCACTGGTGCTGGTGACGTGCTGTGTGTCCCCCGTGCAGGGGTCAGTTTGCATAGCCAGGTGAGACCCCAGCAGCCCTGGCCTGTCCCTCTGGCTGTGGAGTCCTGACTTCTGTCTTTGCCGCTGATAACCTCCTCCTTGATAAGGACCTGATGCGATGGGTGCTTCACTGACTCCAGGCCGCAGGACCTGGTGGGATGCATTTTCCAACAGTTCCTTAGCAAAGGACCAAGCATTCACATAAGAGAATGGGAAACTGGGGAGGTGAAAGCTTTCCTGGTCCTTTGCTGCAAGAGTCCCATTTTCCCCTTTGTGTTTTGCAGACATGTGCTGTGGACATCTTCTCCGCCGGCTGCATCTTCTACTATGTGGTGTCAGGAGGGCAGCACCCCTTCGGGGACAGCTTGCGGCGACAGGCCAACATCCTGTCAGGCTCTTACCAGCTGAGCTGCCTGCAGGAGGAAGCTCACGGTGAGCCCCTTCCCCACAAGCAGATCCCTGCAGCCCCTGGTCCTTCTCAGGGAGGTGTTAATTCTCCATTGTGTTATGTCACCCACCAGAAAAGCTTATTGCACGAGAGCTGATTGCAGCAATGATCAGCCCTGAGCCCCATCACCGGCCCTCAGCTCCCATGGTCCTCATGCATCCCTTTTTCTGGAGTCAGGAGAAACAACTGCAGTTCTTCCAGGTGAGCATGCGCTGTCCCAGCAGGCAGCAAACATAGGTGTGCTCTGAAAGACAAGTACTGGAGATGGCCGTGTTAAGGTCAATGTGCTCATTCTGAGCTGCTTTTGCAAGGGGTGGGGAGGGTCCCTGGGTTTGGGACCAGGGCCGGACCATCGTCTTCCCTCCTCGGCACCAGCTCTGCTCCCTGGTGCTGGATGGAGCAGCACAGGGTGAGGACCAGCAACATAACAACCCTGGTCCCCGCTCTTGGACACATAGGACGTCAGTGACCGCATCGAGAAGGAGCCCACCGAGGGGCCCATTGTCTCAGTGCTGGAGGCAGGGGCACGGGCAGTGGTGAGGACCAACTGGAGGATGCACATCTCCCTCCCACTGCAGGCAGGTGAGTGCAGAGGAACCAGGGAGCAGAAACAGGCAGGGAGTAGGCTCTGGTGCTCTTTACTGGGCAGGAGGCACCTACTCACGCCCAGGGGCTGAAAACCAGGGTGAGTAAATGTGCCAGCCCGCCCTTGGGAGGGCAGGGCCCCAGCTGGATTGCAGGAGCTTGGGGCTGGCAGTGCCAGGGGCTGTGGCAGCCCTCTGCCCCTCGCCCTGGCTGTGTTCCCCCTTGCTCAGCATCTCTGCTGCTCTCCCCAGACCTGAGGAAGTTCCGCACCTACAAGGGGGGCTCAGTGCGTGACCTCCTGCGGGCCATGAGGAACAAGGTACGGCCACCCCAGTCCCCCTTCCTCCCGCCACCCACCCCACCCACTCACCTCGCCCTCTCTCCTGCAGAAGCATCACTACCACGAGCTGCCAGCTGACGTCCAGACGGCCCTGGGCCCCATCCCTGAGGGTTTGGTGCAATACTTCACCTCCCGCTTCCCCCGGCTGCTGCTGCACACACACGGGGCCATGCGGGTCTGCGCCCACGAGCGGCTCTTCCACTCCTACTACTTCCAGGGGCCGGGAGGCAACGGGCACTGAGCAGGGACGTGCACCACCATGGCACCCATAGTCGTTCCTCCCTGCCCAGACCCACAGCCCCATGCTGGAACAGCTCAGGGGTTCTCCCACATCCTTCTTCCCTCCCCAGAGTGAGGTGGGACCCAGGACTGGCCGGGCCCACAGCGTACACTTGGGTTCCCAGCAATACAGTCGACGAGGTGAGCATAAGGCAGCTCTGGTGTCTCGTCTGAAGGGACCCTCTGAGCACCCACCTCTGCAGATGGGCACGGTCAGACTCTGCAGCCTGAAGGCATTCGTGTTCGAGAGCAAAAATATCTCCACGGTGGCCACACGGCTTTGACAAGAAAGAAGGAAACACAGATTGCATGTTCCAGAGGACAGCTGGCAGAGTGGGTACAGCCAGGCTGGGTCCCAGAGGGGCGCTCACTGGGGAATTGGGAAGCTTTGTCTTATGCCACATATCTGGGGAAGCAGTTCTTCAAGCGTATGCCCAGCATTGTCTGGGCCAGGACTGTGAGATGGGTCTTGTCCCGGGAGAGGTCCTCTCAGCGCAGCCCTTGAATCTGTGATTTACATCAGCACTACCAGGCAAGGTGCCACCAGCTCCACACCAGAACTGAAGTTGTTAAAGGGAGAAAAATCTTTGGCCAGCTGAGATGTTACACCAGGCCAGAGCCCTGAGCTATTGTTTTAGGACATGAAGGCAGGGAAGCCCCTTGTTCCCTGGGCTCTCTCCCCTCTGAGCACAGCCCTGTGCCTGCACCCCCACAACCTCTCCCACCAGCTGCCCCACAGCTGTTCTGGTTTGTGGCATCCCCATGGGTGCACGTTTCATAGGAACCAGCCTGCAAAGCACAGCATTCACAGGGTTCAGGAGCAGCTGGAGCCCCCAAGCTCAACATCCTCTCCAGTCCAATTCCTCCCCTTTGTGCCAGGGTGGGGTATTTTTTTTTTTTTTTTACACAGGCAACAAGAGGTTTGTATGGGTTTCTTTTCAGAACATTGTACAGCCTGGGGCATTTTGTACAGAGGAGTTATAAAAAATATAAAACCCAAAAAGCTTGTTGTGCTTCAAAATAAAACAGCCTGGGAGCACTCCAAGGGGCTGGCTTCACAGGACCCCTGCTGGAGTCTGCTACAGGTGATGAGTTTTCCTAATTACAGGGTCACATTTTTGAGCATATTTCATGTAGTAAACAGCCAAGCAACTGGAAACGGAAGAGTAAGGGTGTCAGCCTTACAGGCTAGAGCACAGCTCTCACTGCCCCAAGGTCTCCTCTCCTGCAGCCAGCAGGAGCTCAGGAAGAGGAGAAGTCCTACAGAGGAGAAGCTAGAAGCAGGGAGCTGCTCTCTTCCTCGCAGCCAGGGAAAGAGAACCATGCCAGGCAGGACACTGCAGTGAACGATCTTTAATCAAGTTATGCAATATACAAAAAGTTTAGGTTTCACGTAGATTAATTTCCATGTTAAAAGGCTGATTGCTCAGTCTCACCCTGGGCATGTTAAATTATCTTCCTTGAGTTTCTACAAGAGGAAACTAACACCCGGAGTATCAGCACAGTCACGCACAAATAACTTACATGCTAATTCTGCTCTCTCCACAGCTTTGTTTTCTCAAGAGAAGGCCCAGGAGCCTCTAACCAGAGGGTGTTTTCTGAATAAGGCTTTTGGCTTTGGGAAGTTAGAAAAAAAGACTAGGTTTGCAATTAAAAAATAGATTTTGTATTTGGAGTGGGGAGCAAGAAACCTTTGGGCACCAGTCAGAGTGAACAAGGCCATTTCCACAGCACCAGGGGCTTCCTTGTGGCAGCCAGGCCATGGCCAGGAGTGGGAGTCCAGCTCTGTGATGGGAGGTTACCACATGAGCAGAAGTGGGACCAGACCTCCCCCTCCACAGCTGGGACCGTTTGGCACAGATGTTGAGTCTATCAAGAACAAGGTCTAAGCAGAGGGTTTCACACGGGCTGAGCCAGACTTTGATCCAAGGATCTTCTCCACCATGGTGCGAGCATAGCGGAGCCGGCTGGCCAGCTCCTTGCAGCATCCGTGTTCCTCGATGAGGCTCAGCTTGTACGTGCGGAAGTCCCGTTTCTCATCTATGTATGTGACAGCAGCCATGAGAGGGCACAAGATGACTTTGGTGTGGTCCTGTGGGAGAGAACAGTCACCTTGAGCACTCTGCTCCTCAGATGGACCATCTCTAAAATGGCTGGGGCATCCCAATTGTACCCAGATGCACAATGACAAAGCACCATGCTGCTTCATGGATCGCAGCAAAGGGGAACAAAAGGATCTGGATAGCCAGGTCAGGACCACCACACCTAACTAAGCCTGTGCATCAGACTCCTCCTGCTAAAGGACACAGCTCCCCTTTCAGCGAGGAGCACCTGGGCAGCTGATGGACCAGCAAGGGCAGCAAAGAGCCTCCCAGCATTGGCTCAGTGGGCAAGGTTTGGCTCGGGTTCCATCCTCCTGCTGCCTTGCATGCAGCACTGCATGGAGAGGGGCTCTTCCAGCAGCTGGAGCTGCAGCCCTGGAAAAGGCAGAGGAGCAGCCTCACCTGGAAGAAGTTGATCTGCACGGTGCCATTGCTGAGGTGCAGGATGATGGCACTGCGGGTCCGGAACCACGTGCAGAGGTAGGGTAAACGGGCCAACTCGTCTCCTTCCCGTGGCGTGATGTTAGCACCGGCCTTCAGCAAGTGCTCGCTCATGTAGTTGCGGAAGTATTTCAATAATGTTATCTGCAGGTGGGAAAAACTGTGAGCAGGAGGCAACAGGGCAGGGGCTGCTATCACAGTCCCAGAGCTTCTCCACATCTTAAGAGCTTGAGGTGTCCCTGCACAGACTTGTGCAAATTCACATTCTCAAAGCTAAGTGGGTCTGTGATACTCCAGACTCACTCTGCTGAACACTTTGTTACATGCAAGTCTTGAGAGTACTTAATTCTGAAGCTGTTCATAAATGAGACTCAGAGCAACAGAAATAAACAGGTGGAGCCACTGATGTGTGTCCTTGGGGTCACATTCTACCAGCCTGCAGAATGGCAGCAACCCCATATTACAGATGTTTCTCCCAGGAATAATCAGCAAAGCTGGCAGAAGTCTCATCAGGGTCAAGCTCCCCCCAGCAAGGGCTCCCATCCCAGGACTGACCTTCTTGTTCAAGGCAGGGGGGTAGGATCTCACAGTGAAGTAGGATTCTGTGCCGTTTTGCTCGATGTATTGCAAGCTGTCCCCATCGTTGTACATAATGAGACGAGTGGAATCGTTGAAGAGCACTCCTACACTGTTATCACACAGCTGGTAACCTAGAGCACAAGGAAGCCCATTAGGCCTTCAGATCGAGGGGACCACTGGTTGTGTGCAACACAAAGGCAGAAGGGTCTCATCAAGGTGCTCCCCAACAACCACCCCACACACCCATAGCATTTTGCCTCCTCTGGATTTGCCTCCCTCCCTTGCAGCATCCCCTGCTGCAAAAGCCTCCCCACCCTCTTCAGAACCTAGAAAAGGCTGAAGGATTGGCCCCGCGTTATTTACCTAGACCGTATTTATCCGAGTAATCCACCCATTTGCTAACCCAGAAGATGGGAATGCACGCTGGATCTTCAGCTTCTTCTGCAAAGAGGAACAGAGTTTGTCAGGAGACCTTTCAGAGCACCCTCTGCACCCCAGCAAGCACACAATGCCAGGAGGAAGGCAGGCAGCCACGGCATAGCCCCTCAGCCTTCCAGACTCACCTTGTCTCACAACCACTCTGTCAGAGGGCTTGGCCGAGTTGACCGCAGTCAGCTGCTGCAGCATGTCAGATAAGTGACCATCAACTGGATCTCCCAGCTCCCGCAGCCCAGCTGCTTCTTCCTTTTCAGGCAAGTTCTCTAGTGCGGGGCTGTCTGGTCCTGGGCCAGGAGAGAGAAGAGTGTGGAGATGTCACCAGGGAACAGGTTTCTAAAGGCACCAGGTTTACACCCTACCCTGGCTACAGGAAACACATCATACTCCACAGCTAAAGCCAATGCTGGCACTTCCCCTGCTTTGGTTCCTGGGCAAAGAGCGAGGAGACCTCTCTCTTGATCACAAAGCACTCCAGGTTTTCACAGGAGCTGGGAGAAGAGCCAAGGCAGCACCACATTTCCCCCGATGGGTCTGGACGTCACTGGAGGCCAGGCAGGCTCTTGTCCAGCACTGCAGTCCAGCCTTGTCCTGGACGCTCATGCTCACCTTTGTTGAGTGCAGTCAACGGTTTCCGCCCGCTCAGTTCAAGTCCGCTGGGAGCAATGGAAAACCGAGGCGCCACGGTGAGACAGCTGGTGGGCAGGCGGCTGGGGATGTATCCCGACGTGAAGAACTCGTCATTCAGCAGCTCGTGGATAGTGGGGCGAGTGGCAGGGTCAGACCTCAGCATCTTCTGGATGAGGTTAGCAGCTACGGGGTTGATATGCTAAGAGGAGACAGGCAGGGGTCAGAGTGAAATAAATGCACTGGGGAAGAGCTGCTGGGAGCAGAGCTCCTGTACAGCTCCAGGCAAGCAGGACACAAGCCTGGGGAACCAAACCAGGCAGCTATGGGGGAGCTGTCTCCTGCAGCACACAAAGTCTAAAGTTGACTAGCTTTAGGGAAAACAAATCTACAGCAATGGGATGAGCTGGGGGACTTGGCCCAGATCCCCATTTAACCCCACATGCCAACTGCCCGGCTCGGATTTCCACTGGGTTACAGGGGCACTGCCAGTTCTCCAGGAGGAAGCTGGCCGTGCAGGCTCATTCCATCACTGATTGAAACTGCAGCCTGCTGGGAAGGGGAGGTAAGAGTGGTTTCACCGTTACATGAGATCCCATTGAATGCCAGAAACAGGATGGTGCAGCAGAGGGCTATAAGGTAAACGGGTGCACCCACGGGAAGCATCATACCTTGGGAATCGTATACTCATTCTTCTTGATTCGGAGATAGGTTTCTTTAAGACAAGAAGTTTCAAAAGGCGGTTTCCCCACCAGCAGAGTGTACCTGTGTGTACAGAGAGCAGGGTGTCAGCTTTGCAGAAGAGACTGAGACTCGTATGCAGAAGTGACCCACCCTAAGTGGGCCACTCACTACAAGAAAGACATTAAGGGGCTGGAACATGTCCAAATAAGGGCAATGAAACTGGTGAAGGAGCTGGATGACAAGTCCTAGAAGGAGTGGCTGAGGGAACTGGGGTTGTTTAGCCTAGAGAAGAGGAGGCTGAGAGGAGTCCTCATCACTGTCTACAACTGTCTGAAAGGAGGTTATAGCGAGGTGAACGTTAGTCTCTTCTTCCAAGTGACAGGTGATGCGACAAGTAGAAATGGCCTCAAGTTGCCAGGGGAGGTTTAGATTAGATATTAGAAAAAGTTTCTTCACTGAAAGGGTACTTAGGCACTGGCAGAGGCTGCCCAGGGAGGTGGTTTGAGTCTCCATCCCTGGAGAGGTTTAAAAGATGGGTAGACTAGTTTTTCAGGGATCTGGTTTAGTAGTGGACAGGCACGGTTGGACTTAATCTCAAAGGTCTTTTTCAACCAGGTGATTCTATGATTCTAAGCACACCCTGGGGCTTTCCTGGCAGAGGGAATCCCCATGGCATGGGACATGCAGCAGCACAGATGGCAACATGTACTGTGCATGGTTCCCGCCCCCTGAAAAAGGGGGCTGAGATCTAGTGCTCTCTGGAGAAAGTTCCAGTTGGGAAGGGTGGGCTTTTGGGCAATGCCCTAAGACAGCCTCGCTGAGTAAGGGGTTGGCCTGCAAGCACCAGCGTGTGCTGAGCATGGAGAGGGGTGAGCCGGGCATAGTCAGGGCAGGCACTCCGGAAGCCTCAACCCACACTGAGGCCCAGGGGGGCCACCAAGATGGGATCACACAGCCCATGGTTAGCTGTGGCCATGCAAGAGACTTTCTGACTCACATGATGCAGCCGATGGACCAGATGTCTACCTCAAAGCTGTGTCCCTTCTTGCCCAGCACTTCCGGGGCGATGTAGTTGGGGGTCCCACACAGGGTTTTCTTGCGCTCACCATCATACTCCACTTTGGTAGCCAGGCCAAAGTCACCTTGGAGAGATGGGGAGAGGGAAGTGACCGAGACGCCCTGGACAACTGCTCCCAGCCATGGGGGCTGACAAGGCACCCCACCACCTACACCTACCGATCTTCACCTCCATGTCATCGCTGAGGAAGAGGTTGCCCAGCTTGAGGTCACGGTGGATAACGCGGTGGTCGTGCAGATATTGGCAGCCCAGGATGGTCTGGCGCAGGTAGTACCGCACCTCAGGCTCGCTCAGTGCCTTCCGCCGCTTGTGCAGCTCCAGCAACGACTGCGGGGGGACTGGGTGGTGAGCAACGAGGGGCATGGACATCCTCACCCTTCACACCCACCCCCCACCTCTGGATGAAACTGACCATCTGCCTTCCCCAGAACCCCCAACACCAGGTGACAGCCCCCACACCCCACGGGTCCCCCTTCCGGCAGCAACCCCGACCTCCCCGTGGCAATCCGACTTCCCCCCCCCCAAAATACCACCCCTCCCTTCCCGCCCCCCCGGCTCATACCGACCTCCCCTCTAAATTGCCCACCTTCTCGGGTAACACCAACCTCCTCCCCAGATTCCCCTGCCTCTCCCAGGTGATACCGACGCCTCTCCAAATCCCCTCCCCCCTGGGGTGACACCGACCCCTCCCCAGGTCCCCATGCCCCCATAGGTGACCGTTCCCTTTCCCCTTGGCTGATACTAACCTCGCCCTCACCTCCCCGGGTCCCATCATCTCCTAGTGACACCCACCTCCCTTGCCCCCCCGGGGTGACAATGACCCCCTCCCTAGGTGACTCCGATTTCCCCCCACCAACTCACCCCCCTCTCTGTGATCCCGACGCCCACCCCAATTCAATTCCCTCCCGGTTCATACCATTCTCCCTTCCCCTGGGTGATACCGACTCTCCCCCGCGACACCCCCCCCCCACCCCGCTCCGGGTGACCTCGAGTCCTCCGCCCCCAGGCGCCTCCCCCGAGGTGTGTGCACCCTCCCCAGGTGCCCCCCCTCCTCCCTTCGGGGTGCCGCTCCCGCCCCCACCCTGCGACGGCAGAGCTCTAAGACGACGTAGACGAAGTCGGCGTCCTCGAAGAAGCCGTGGAAACCGACGACGTGTCGGTGCGATAGGCTGCGGTGGATGGCGATCTCCATGGACATCTTCTCCTTCTGGTGCGGCTTCACGAGCAGCGCCTTGGGCACCACCTTCCCCGCGAACACCTCGCGGCCCTCGGCCTCGGTCAGCTCGTAGCATCGCGCGAAGCCGCCCTTGCCCAGAAATCGCCCGCGCACGAAACTGCGCCGGCTCCGCGAGTCCAGCAGCACCTTCGGCACCTCCTTCCCCCCCTCCCGGCGCTGCTGCGGGAGCGCCCGCCCGCGCGGGCTCGGCGGCAGCCCGAGCCGCCTTGCCGGCGGCCGCGTTCATGGTGCGGCGGGAGCAGAGCGATTCAAACGCAGACTCGAAACGTTACGCACCCGCGACTACTGCTCATTGGCTGCCGCGATTTAAAATCCACGCTGCGCCGCGGAGCACCATGGGAGCGCCCCGCCCCCGGAGTGGCCGGGCCACGCCCACAAAGGAGTGGAGCAGTACGCACGTTAGGGGCGGGTCCTCGGGGCCACGCCCACAAATGGGCGGAGCAAGTCGGAGCGGTCAAAACGGGTGCCTACGAAGGGGCGAGGTCAATCGACGCCCCTACCGTTTCCGTGAACAGGACGGTATCTGGCTCTTTGCCTCCCTGCGGCGCTCCGCTCCACCCCGCACAGGCCCTGCCGGTCTATCCCTCTTCTCCCAAGGATCCGCTCCTTCTCCCAGTTCCCATCCCGCTGACACCCGCCCGGCGCACCCACAACCTCCGCCCCGCTGCCGGGGGTGGGGCCAGCGTGCACCGAACCCCGAGCTGCTCCTGCACTCCAGGGAGTAACGGGATCATAGAACCATAGAATGGTTTGGGTTGGAAGGGAGCTCAAAGCCCATCCAGTTCCAACCCCTTGCCATGGGCAGTCACACCTCCCATTGGATCAGGGTGCTCAAAGCCCCATCCCTCCATCCCGCCCCGTTCCTTCATCCCACCTCGCTGCCGGATTGTGCAGAGCTAAATCCAGTGGGAAACACCGGGACTGGTCCAAACCCACCACGGCCCCGGCGCCCGGTCCCACCCTACGCATACCAGAGACCCGGCCCCTGCAGCCTCCTCTCCCATTGGAGAGAGCTGCTCCTTTCAACTCTGCCAACAACCAACAGATGTGTCCAGCCAACACATTCCATGCTGGACCACAGCTGACACCAAGCTCGCTGCTAGCCACCGACAGGAGCCATGGGATACGCGGAGGTGGCTTGGGGAGGCAAGTGCCCAGGACCAGATCATCGCAGTCAGTAGCCAAGTTCTTCTGGTGGAATCCTGCTCCTCCTCTCCTTGGCACCTCCCTGCCCAGTGGTGGCTCCCAGCCATTCCAGACACTGAGTGCCTGCAGCTCGAGCCCACAGCACCTGGCCCAGCGCCTTGCACAGCCTACAGCAGGCACGAAGCAAGACACAGCAGGGCTCCAGCTGCCCATCAAGGAAGAGCAGCACGGGCTGCCCGACTTGGTCAGGGCAAGCTGGAGGGAAGCATACAGGATCAATGAAGGAATTACAGCAGCTTGGTGTTTGATGTGATCACTGTTGGCACAAGATTCCCAACAGGAAGGGGGTTCCCTCCCTGCAGGACATGCTTCCCCGTGCACCTACAGTTCCTCTGCCCACACAGCAGACCTCTCCCTCAGAAGCTGTGTTTTATTGTGCTGTGCTAGGTTGAACGTTACCATCGGAAACTGGAAATTCCTGCGGCTGCAGCAGCACGCTGTGACCTATGGACGCTCCATCCTTCCAGGGCTGGCAGAGGTGGAGAGGTGAGCCCAGATCAGGGGGGTGCTTTGGAAGACAGAAGGATAAAGTGGCCAGATCTAAGAAATGTGAACAGTGCTGAGTGTTTGGGCTCTTCAGAGGCGGCTTGGTGTTAGGCCCTGGCAGAAGCCACCTTAACGGAGACAACAAAGAGGCTTTAATTAGGGCATAAGGTTCAGCTCCTTCCAGGAGGAGGAGCCCAAGCCATGCAGGTATCATTGCAGTGATGCAACCCTCCATGCACTGCTCATGCCATTGTGGAAAGGTGACACTTCCCCAGCTGCCATCTCACTCCCACACTCCTGTCCCCTGATTAGGCAGCCACCTCTTCCCCCCTCTCCCACGCCAGCAGTCCAGCTCTGTGCCACCCGTTCAAGCGATCCCAGTGAAACGCACTGCATGGTGTTGAAACTTTGGAGTGACAGCATGGCAACACAGCATACACAGCCCCTCCTGACACCAGCTTCCCATGCTTCCCAGGACAGCTGACAGCAAGAGAACAGGGCAAAGCAGCGCTCGCGAGGGGCAGCCTGAACCACTGAACATCTGGCTCATAGGAAACCTTGCAGGAATGCCGAACCTGACAGATCTTGTGAGAGGGTAGGCCTCCCTACAGCCCCTACCTCCTGCAGGGTGAATCAGATTCTGTACAGCAGAAATCAAACACTTCTGGAAGATGAAGACCACTAGGAAGCTCTACGGATGCAAAAAATGCTCAGTACCTCAGGTAGGTAGAAGAAATTGTGAGCCTGGGCCTTTCACACAGACATCTCCGAGCCCACACGAGATGGCAGAAGGACACAGCTTCCTTCTGCGCTCGTCTCCATGCCCACCACAGGAGGAGGCAGAAGCTCCACTGCCATTGAACAGGTGTTTCTGACCAGTGCAGACTCGGTGGTTCAACAGCCCCACTGAATCTGGGCTCCCAGCACCACACATCACCTCTACTGCCATCAGACCAAGCTGACCCACCACATCAGAGCTCAGCAGAACCAGCCCAACTGCTGCAGCTTGACATAGAATCCCATTTCTCTGTCTCAGCTGTGCTCCCTACCATGAGAAGCTGGCTACAGCTCCTGCTTTTTCACACGGGTGCTAAAGCTGTCAGACCATCTGGGATGGCTGGATCCAAGAGTGGGCCATCTCCAAGTCTTTGGAGCAGCACTACTGGAGCTACCACCATACCATCCACATGTGCTAACGTTTCAGCGCTGAAAAGAGGGTTTCAGTCACCATGGCATCTTTGTGATTCCCACTGCAGTACACAGAACAGATGCAAAGAGATTCTGTGTCAGAGCCACGACAAAACAAGACTGAAATCATTTGTGGTGTGAGTCATCAACTCAGGGGCAGAAAGAAGAAACTGTTCCATGCCGAACTTCACTTTTTTAATGCACATACACTGAGAGCCAGTGAAGGCCTAAAGAGTCACGGAAAAGGAGACTGCAGCTCATGTGCCCAGGCACAACTGGAACCTCACTCTAGTCTCAAGTTTGATTTGAAGAGTCACAGCCTTGAGTCACTTGAACAACTGAAGAGGCTTTAATTTATGTACAGTAAAAATACAAACACACCAGTCACAGATTTAACATGTAATTAACAGCAGTCAATAGACACCTCAGTACTCCTTCAGCTGGTTGTTATTTAAGTTGTATCAGCACTTGGTGTTGTACAGAACAGCTAAGGGCTCTGGGGTTGCTGATCTTGCAGCTGTACACCTACTACGTAACTAATCGCGTCCTGGCCCCAGCTTGTTCACTACAACATGCAGGAGCTCAGGGTTTAAAAGCTACAGAGGGCTGGTGCTAAGCTTTAATATAATGCAGCCAGAGCAGGCAGATCCGCTGTCAACAGTGGTCTGGTACTGAGTCAGGGACACACAAGGGTCAGCCATCACCCACCGCTGCTCAGCTGCTCCCATTAGCAATTATTCCCGCTCTACTGTATGTCCAAAACAAAATGCTCACTCTTTCCAAGAAGTCTGAATCTCCTTCTTAAGTTTTATAATGCAGAAAAGCACCAAAAAGCTCTCCATACTGGGTAATAAGTTGGGATGACTGCAGCGTTCTCTCACCCCTCTCTGGTTTCGGTCTTTCCTTTCTGCTGCACTGAATTCCATGAGTAACATAGCAATCTTCTGTCCAGTGCCCTCTGGCTCTTTAAGGCCTGTGATGTTCAGAAGTGGAACACCCATCAGCCATGAGAACCCTAACCTTGCGTGATGGGTGAGAGCACAGGGCTGATGTCCACTTCAAGAACTAAAAGCTATGAAATACCCTATCAGGCAAGGCATAGGAGGACAGGTCTCAATGTCAACCAAAAGTCCTAAAGTCAATCCATGATCCTGTCCCTACAGGAGGGAATCTGTCTACAGGGATAAAAGAAGCTGTCCACCTCAACAGGCAGGCCTACAGAGCAGCAAATACTTTTCTGAAGGGAAGTGCTGGGTCTAACGAACCCTGTGAGCAACTTGGCTACATGGTTCTTCTGTTCTGGGATGGAGATTGCTTCTGGCAAATGTAACCCCCAGCTCTGGGTGAGGAACTGAACTGTTGTGAACAACAGGCGCAGAGCACACGCCATCACCTCTGCTTTATTCCCCAGCTGCAACCAGGAGACGTGCCCTGAAGGGAATCCTGTCAGCTCTCCCAGCTCCAGAACACGTAATGGCACAATTCAGACAACGTGGAATGGATTACACTCAGATGAGCACACAAAGTTTAAACATGACACAGCAGCGTTCACAGGGGACTGCTTGGATGGACCACAAGTGCTGAGGAATGCTCACAGCAGCACTTGGGCGCAGCGGAGGGCCCTGCCCTGGAACAATGTCCCTCTCCCTGCTCCCAGAATACTCCTGCTGCCTTTACTGCTCTGAAACATGGTAAAGAGGCTACTAGACCTGAGTGAGTGGCAAGAACTTCTGGTAGTAGCTCTTTGTAACATCGATCATGAGTTCCTGGGTACATTCTGGGAGCTCCCCAGAGAAGAGTCCTGGAAGAAGAACAAGAGTGTGGTCTTTAGTGTTTTTGCAGGAGAAGGCTGAAATAAGCTTACATTCAACATTTGAAGCAGACACTGATTGAACTGTAAGTAAATATGAACAGAACAACCAAGGGCTCTTCTCTCATGGCGAGCAACACAGCTGGGTTGCTCTTCTTGTATACCTGGGAAGGACAGCAGATGTACTGCTGCATCGGCTCCTGAAACAGTTCCCACTATTCCCCACCCAACACCATCAGGAGATAAGCGACAGAGCCTGCAACTTGTGCAGTGAGCTTTCTGGCACAGCCAGTTCAGTGGGCAGGAACTAGCCATTATACACCCCAGTTTAACAAACCCCTCCCGATTCACACAGCAATGACGGGCATGTGGAATTCCTGCAATTTGGACCACTGAACCACCTCAAACCCAGAAACCATGGAAGTGGGGTTCTCCTTCTGCCAGGGCCTGGTGTCTGCAGGGTTCTCAAGACCTGAGAAGCCATTGCTCATAGTGCAGGATGGCCACAGCTGTCATCCTCAGAACACCGCCCCAGTGAACACAACCTCCCTACTTAACATACACTCAAGCAGTGCTGTTCACAAGTTAGAATTGTTACTTTCCAGTTCACCAAGTGCCCTGTACCTTTATTTCTGGGCACTGAATGCTAACAGGTGACTTTGTCATCAACATCTCATTTTAAAACAAGAATTTCCACATTGTCCACACTTCTGTGCAGATAAAAGTTAGACGGAGCCTACCTGGGCAGCCGGAGAAGACTGTGAAAGGCGGCACCACCGTTTCAGGAGGCAGCACAGTATTGTCTAGGATTTTGCAGCAGTCTTTCAGAACGCACCTGCGACCCTAAAACACAGATTGGGTAACATTAATACTTCACAAATACTATGAGCTTTTGCTTATTCCTGATAAGTTACCTACACGTCAATAAATTTAATGGCCCAAGACCCATTCTGTACAAGGGATCACAGAAACCTTTACCCAGACTGAATGCTCTTCCCAACAAAATTCCATTCTTCTTTTTTGAGGCTGTTTGCTCCCAGCTAACACACATACGGGTGGTTGCAGATCGACACATCAATATGCAAGCGGGAGCCTAGGACCTGAGTCACATCATTCCGCAGCTCAGCCTTCGGTAACTCGGCAGCCTGGACTACTTTGCGTTATTTGCTTAGGGACACAATTCCATCTGTACTTCGCAGAAAGGCTGCCCTTCCCAGAAAGTCCCATGAGCCACAACATCATTGAGATGGGGTCTCCAAACAGCTGAACCCATTGACCACAGAAGAGCAAAACTAAAACACCTCTTTCCATCAAGAAGGGAACAGCAAAGGGAACAGCACTGAACGAGCATGCTCACTCTAGGCAACCAGTGCGGACACCCTCCCCACTGCTGTCACACAGCTGCCCCAGCACTTGAGAGTTCACAGAAGAGGCAGAGGAGTGGCACTCACAATGACGCAGTTCTTGCCTATGTGGACGTAGGAGCCAATCTGGGCGGCGTTGACAACACAGTCCTCCTCTATGAAGACATGGTCACCGATGTGGAGAGGGAAGAAAGCCACTCTGCAATAGGAGCATTACTTGTTCAAGTGCACAGACTGACCCGTGGCCCCACGGGATCCAGATCACTCTGCACAGCCCCTCGCCTCCAGGATGGATCCGACCCCAAGGCGGACTATACACCACCTACTCTTTCCCCACCTCCCTCTAGAGCAAGGATGTCAAACTCATGGCCCGTGGGTCAAATTCGGCCCTCCAACTTGTTTTATCTGGCCCAGCACCTTGTTTCTACCCAGTGGCAGTGCTGAGCTCCGTGCCCCTACACTCCTGCCAGCACACCAGTCATGTGTGCAGCATGTGACACACTGCAGGAGCAGGAGAATGGAAGGAGACACATTTGACAGCCATGCTCTAAAGGAGAGCCCAGATGAGCCACAGGAAGACATGGTGAATGAACAAAATGAGTGAAACACATTCTTCACTCAGCTACTGTAACATATCCCAGCTTTTCCATGCTTGCCGTCAAAGAAAATGCTAAGCCTTAAGGCAAAACTGAAAGCTTGGGAATATGGTAAGTGTAGCAGAACATTATCCCTGCAAACGACTGGCAAGGAACTGCAGCCTCTGAGTACAGACCCCAGCCCGATTGACATGTTTTCTCTAGGACACAGATTTTATCTTCCTACTCCCCAAGTGAAGGAGACTCTTACCCTTTGCTGAACTTCTTGAAGGGTGGTCTGATGACGCTGCGGCTCTTCACCACACAGTGCCGCCCAACTCGCACGTTTGCCAGGTCACCACGGATGATGCAGTCATTCATAACTATTGTCTGGAGAAGGGAGATAAAAGAGCTCATTTACACCTGTATCATCAGTTACTATACAGACTCACACAGAGGTCAGGTTGCTACAGTGAGATTTCATCACTTCACAGAGGATTCTTTTAGTCAACCATGAGAACAAGGCAAACAACACAGGGGCTTGCAGCCACCAGCTGTGCTCCCGTTGTGTGAGCGAGCTGCACGAGGCAAGTCAACACACAAAGTGTTGTTCCACAGCTAAAAGCACTGCGCTCACACACTGAGGACACTCTGTTAGTTTTCTCACAGAGCACTGCTTCGGTCCTGCAGGGCTGATGGTGGCTGGCAGTGGGCAGCAGAGTAGTGTAGCCAGTGACAGGGACACCTGCTTGGTGCTTCCCGCCCTAGTCGAGCTGCTGGGCAGATTGAGGTACTGGGGTGAGGGGGCACTGGGACTGGGGAGGTACTGGAGCGGATCAAGGTACTGGGGTGGAGGGGGGGTACCGGGCCAGAGAGTGGTGTACTGGGGCAGGGTGGGAGTGATACCGGGGCGGATCAGGGCACTGGAATACAGAGGTAGCAGGGCCGAGGGGGAGGTATCAGCGTGGCCAGGTACAAGGGCAGATCGAGGTGCTGGAGTAGGGGTGTAGTGGGGCAGATCAACGTACCAGGGCACCTTCCCTGCCTACCTTGCCATTGAGAACAATGTTCTGACTGCCGCACAGCACAGACTGTCTGCTCACCTTATTGCCGGATGCCTGTGGGGACAACAGGCAGGTGACCATGGATGGGTCACTGCAGCCATCGCACCCGGGCACCCCCACACCCCGGGTCCCCCCATCACCATCACAGAATCATAGAATGTCCTAAGTTGGAAGGGACGCACAACAATCATTGAATCCAATTCCTGTCCCTGCACAGGACAACTCCAGCATTCACACATGTATCTGAGGGTACTGTGCAAATGCTTCTTGAATATTACCATGCTTGGCGCTGTGACTGCTTGCCAGTGCTCCACCACCCTGTGGGTGTAGAATCTCTTCCTAATGTCCAACCTAACCCTCCCATGACACACCCTCCTGCCGTTCCCTCGGGTCCTGTCTTTGGTGACCAGAGAGAAGAGCTCAACGTCTGCTCCTCCCTCCCTTGTGAGGAAGCTGTAGAAAGCTATGAGGTTTCCTCTCAGTCTCCTCTTCTCCAGGCGAACAGACCAAGTGACTTTAGCCTCTCCTCGTATGATTTCGCTTCCACACCTTTCACCAGCTTTGTGGCCTCCTCCGGACGCTCTCCAGTAGTTTGATGTCCCTTTTAATACTGCGGCGCCTGGCACCCCCGGCCCCTCAGCACCCCCGCCTCGCTCCCCAACCCCGTACCGTCTCGATGTACTCGGACTTGTTGTAGAGCATCTCACTCAGCTCCATGGCGGGGCAGCGGCGCAACTTCCGCACGGCCGCGCCCAACTTCCTATGCGTCACTTCCGGCCGCCAAACGCTGCTTCCGGCCCAGGACGGCCTTGCGGGTGTCCATGGAGGAACAGGGGGGCATTGGCGCCCTCAGCGGCGCCGAGAAGGAGCAGGTGCGGGGCCAGACCTGTCCCGTCCCCATCCCCATCCCCATCCCCATCCCCATCCCCATCCCCATCCCCATCCTCATCCTCATCCTCATCCCCGTTCCCGTGCCCGTCCCCGTGCCCGTCCCCATCCCCATCCCATTCCCCGTTCCCCATTTCCAATCCCATTCCCTATCCTCGTCCCCGTCCCATTCCTCAGCCCCATCCCATTCCGCGTCCTCATCCCCATCCTATTTTCCGTACTCACCCCCATCCCATTCCCTGTTCCGATACCGAAAATGCCAGCAAAAAAACTCTCTACGACTCATTGTGGAGTTTTAGAAAGCAGCGCTGAATGCACGGTAGAATGATTTCCATCAATCATGTGTAACAAGACAAGAGCTGGAACAGTATATATTTCCTACTTACAAGCACATGTATAAATTTTCCAGAAATCTCATGCATATTATATTACTTTCCAAGGACTAATTTTAATGAACTTCACAACAACCAAACCTCTGCTAACTGAAGCTTTGGAGCTAGCTCTGTGTCTGACCTTGCGTTTGAGATAGGGAGAGACTGCAAAAGGGGTGGATACAGAAGACACATCTGTTCAGCACAGACCATACTTAACACAAGATGTTATCATTTCTCAAAAAACAGTGTCTGGAAAAACACTGTTTGAAAAAAAGCATGCTATCAGAGGGATGTTCTGTTTAACTTTAGAAAAATACAGTTACTTAAATGAAACTTAATTAGAAAAATAATTTTATAGAAAACTAAACCTATTTTAGCTTAAATCAAAATATTACACTTTTTTCAGCAGTAACTATTTGTTGTACAAGTCCCTATCCCAATCCCCAGTCCCATCGCTATCCCATTCCCCGTCCCATTCTCTAGCCTCAGTACCCATCCCATCCACATTCCCATCATGTCCCTCTCCCACTCCCTATCCCCTATCCCAAATCCCCAGCCTCAGTCCCAATTCCCATTTCTATCCCTATTCCCGTCCCGTCCCCATCCTACTCCCTATCCCATTCCCTAGCCCCAGTCCCCATTCAAATCCCATCCTATCAATCTCATCCCCATTCCCAGTC
Source organism: Dromococcyx pavoninus (assembly GCA_033558185.1). Lineage (NCBI taxonomy): Eukaryota > Metazoa > Chordata > Aves > Cuculiformes > Neomorphidae > Dromococcyx > Dromococcyx pavoninus. The sequence goes on along the minus strand of JAUMJL010000349.1, from coordinate 144,685 downwards.
CCCATCTCCAGTCGAATCCCTGGTCCCAGGCCCATCCCTGGTGTGTTGTGTCTTGCAGCTGCGGGAAAAGCTGGCGCTGCTGCGGCGGGAGTACAGTGAGACTGTCAGCCGGCTGCGGGTGAGCAGGCTGGGCCAGGCTGGGGCAGTGGGAAGCGGCACCAGGAGGCAGGTCCCAGCCCCGTGCCTGACTTTGTGTTGGGTCTGCAGCGGGCACGGCGAGCGGAGCGGGCACGGAGCCAGGGCCATGGAGTGGCAGCAGACGGGCGGCAGGAGCGGAGTCCCAAAGGTAGGAGCAGACTGGCAGTGGGCAGGGGGAGTGGAACCTCCAGTAGGAGCAGATTGGCAGCCTCCTTCCTGGTGTGGTGGCTCCCTGTGCCCTCACCAGTGGTGGCTCGAAGGGATGGCAGGGTCCCAGCCCCACTGCCCCCACACTGCAGCTGCTGTTGACCCCCGTTTTCCCCATGCCGCAGATGCGCTCTGTGGTCACATCCCTGCTCCCTTCCTCCTCCTCCACAGCTCTCCAATCCCAGCTGGGCAATCCCACTCCTCACTCCTGACAAAGCCACCTGGTTTTACCATGTGGCATTTTCCTTGGCTAGGGCTTTACCAGGAGTGCCTCACACGTGTGACGTTTCCCCACAGGTTCTAGGGATAATGAGTCTTCCAGCACTGACACACACGGGACGCCTCAGCTCCAGACTAAAACCTGCTCTGATCCTGACACAGAGAAGAAAATACCTGTCACGTTTAAACATATTCCGGAATTCCCCAGTGATGAGGTCAGCCTGCAGGATAGCTCGCAGGCAGAAAGCAAATGTGCTGGCCAGGAAAACCAGTGGTGTGGAACTGACAGGGCTGCTGCCAAGGAGGAAAGACCCCAAGCCTCCAGAAGCTTGATGAAGCTGAGAAGGCGGGCAAAGGCTCCGGTGTTGGAGAAAAGGCAATCAGTGTGTGATGAAATGGTGACGAATCCAATTGTCGGTACAGGGGAACTGCAGTCGCCGGTCTTCAGGCGGAGCAACCTATCACACACTGAGGAACACGCTCAGAGAGCATCCAAGCTGGTGCAGAGGGAAGAAAACCGTTCCACTCTTCCCAATGCAGCATCAGGAGCTGCACAGGATGCGCCTGGAGACAACATCCCTCTTGGAGCTCCTGAGCCATTCCCATTTGCACTGAGTGACCACTGCCACATCTGGCAGCCCGAGTCCCCAAGTGCTGTGGCCACGGGCGGTAACCCTGAGCCCACACAGGTGTGCTCGGGGAACAGCGACTCTCTTTTGCTTGACAGCAGTGGTGATGGAGGAAAGGAATCTTCCAGTAAAACAAAACAATTGGACAGTGAGAGCATTTGTGAGGATCAGGGAGAATTATGCAGGCTCTTGGATTTAATGTTAGCAAATGAAGTATTACCCACTGGTGGAAATAACCCTATAACTGACAAGAGCAAAAGCCGTGAAGGAAATCAAAGTGACACTAATGGCTTCAACCCCATTCCTGCAGATCTTGCTGTGGGCAGCGTTGGAGAACTGTCAGAGAACCAGGAGCTCAAAATTGAGTCAAGACTTCCTCATCCAGAGGAGGTGACACCTCCTGAAAGTGCTTTGGACTCTTGCACAGTGGTTGAAGGGCTTCTCTTCCCAGTTGAATACTATGTCAGGACAACCCGACGCATGTCCAACTGCCAGAGGAAAGTGGACCTCGATGCTGTGATCCTCAGCCAGCTGGGCAGAAGCAAGAAAGGTCAGCGCAGTAAGTGCAAGCAGGGAGACATAAATTCAGATCAGCCCTCCCAGGAAAGGGCTGAGAATGTTTTGGAGTCAGGGGTCGTGCCATGTCCACTTCTTGGTGCAGAAAATGAGCCAGCAAACGCAAGCAGCCCTCAGAAATCCCTTCCTGTGTCCAGCGGGAGCAGCACTTCACTGGGATCGGCTTCTCAAAACAGTATCGGTAGCACAAAGCAAGATTGCAAACGGTCACAGAGGAAACAAAAAGGCAGAAGGAAGTCTGGCCACACTCCCTCTGTGCATCAGATATCACAGGAACGCAGAGGGGATCTCATAATGAGGGACAGCAGCAGTCTGCTGCCGAATGAGTGTCAGAGTGAAAAAGAAAACTGCGAAGCTAATCTTGAAAAATCATCTTCAGAGGAGCGAGAGTTCTCTGCAGCTGCAGCTCTGGGTTTGGGAGAGATTGCAGTGACCAGCACTGCACAGCCGTCAAGTGCTGATCCTTCTGGAGGGAGCCAAGTGCTTAGCAAACGCCGTAAGGTTCCTTTAGAACAGGCTCAAAATCCACTGCAGAGCAGCGATTCTCTGAACCCAGGGAGTGAAGCTTCGGCCAGCCATCTAGGAGACCTGGAAGCCAACCTAAGTGTGTGTCAGGCAGATAAACATCCAGCGGAGCACATTAAGAACCAGGATGTGCAAGGAGCCAGCAGGGCTGAGCAGCTCCTAGCGATTAATGCTCCCCTTCGCCGCTCCCTGCGTTCTTCTGCGAGACGGAGAGCCAGCCAAGCTGTGAAAGGTACTGCATCACCTGAGCACCCCCTAAGCCCAGAGTCCGAGAGAGATGTCCCAGTGAGTGCACACGCTGCTGCTTGCACCCTGCCAGAGCTTTATATTAAAAAAGATTTGACGTGGTTTATGTATTATTTTTTATAAATGAGAGAGAGGTTTTTAAAAAAATTAGGTCATTGTGGTGCCCACGTACCTCAAACAATTGCAGAAGCTTCTGCTTCAGCCCAGTGACAGGAAGCAAACAACTGCACAGGTGTGAGGAGCAGGGCTGGGAACCACTCGAACTGCCTTTGCTGCTGGAGTGAATGGTGTGAACGCTGAACCCAGGTGTAAATCCAGCAAATGGGGGTGTAAATCTGCTTTTCCAACTAAGTCTGTGTATTAATGTTTCGTTTAAGTGCTGGAATGTGTGAACCCCAGAGCAGCGTTACAGCATGAGGGTCTGTGAGTGCCGTGAAGGAGAAGATGTTGGAAGAAAACTAAACTGAACAGACTGACCAGGCACTCGGTCAGCTCTGCAGTCCTTAGTGAGCATATTTTCCTAGAATCTTGGAATGGTTTGGGTTGGAAGGATCCTCAAAGTCCATCCAGTTCCAACCCCCTGCCATGGGCAGGGACACCTCCCACTGGATCAGGGTGCTCAGAGCCCCATCCAAACTGGCACTGAACACCTCCAGGGATGGGGGCAGCCATGACTTCTCTGGGCAACCTGTACCAGTGCCTCCCCACCCTCACAGCAAAAGATTTCTTCCTAAGATCTAAATCTCCCCTCTTTCAGCTGAAAACCATTCCTCCTTGTCCTATCTCTGCAATTCCTGATCAAGAACCCCTCTGCAACTTTCCTGAAGCCGCTTTCAGTACTGGAAGGCTGCTCTAAGATCTGCCTGGAGCCTTCTCTTCTCCAGGCTGTCCTTGTATGGGAAGTGCTCCGGCCCTTGGATCATCTCCATGACCTCCTCTGTACTCGCTCTGACAGATCTGTGTCCTTCCTGATGTCCTTTCAGCTGAAGGCTTGATCAGAGCAGTTGCAAGTCGTAAGTCTTTCCAGAAAAGTGCCACTTCTAGGTGTTAGGATGAATATGTCCTTTTTTTTGGAATGGATTAGTGACTGTGTAGATGAGAGATTCTGAGCAGGCCAGTTGCTGTTTATTTTATAACGTGATGTTCTTCTGTTGTGTTTTTCTGTGTCTAGGTGAAAGCAAAAGAGCACGCAGTGATCCAGTGGGTTCAGAGGGCCCTGCTTCTCTTGGCCTCCCTGCTATGGACACCGATACTCATGGCTCTCTCTTCTTCTGCAGTCTCCAGTGGCTGGTCCCCAGCCTGGCTATCCAAGACTTTCAATTACCAGATGAGGAGTTTGGGCTACTAAAACTTGAGAAACTGGAATCCTCCCCTGTGGATGACTTGGAGGATTTTGTTCCTTGTATGTTTGGAGATGGTGTGCCTTCCAAGGACACACAGGATGCACAAATGAATCCAGAAGAAAACAATCTCAAAAGTAACTTGATTTCACCTCTCAAAAGTGAGTTGCCCAAGTTGCCCCACTTAGAAAGCCCTGCTTCCAAGAAGAAACTTTCTACCCATGAACTGCTGTTCACTCCTGTGGGGACTATCCTGGCTGGTGCTCCCACTCAGCCTGAGTCTCAGATCTCCTCATCCATTTTCCCTGTCGTGGGTGCAACCCCAGCTGTTTCACCACCAGTACGCAGTGAGGTATTCCCCAGATCACCTTCGGTACCTCCGTTGCAAGCGAGCCTGCCTTCCTCCAAAGGGCAATCTGCCCGGGTTGCAGATGATGGGGAATGCAAAGGCTCTGCCTTTCCAGTGCCCTTGGACAGTTGTGGTGCAGGATCTGCTAGAAAAGAGGAGGAACAAGGTACAGCATTTCCTGTAGAAGCTGAAACAGGTCCAGAAAATAAATCTCATGAGGCTGTGGCCTTGGAGACGTGTCAGCAGTCAGAGAGCGAACAGCAAAGATCTGTCAGAGCTGCTCCTGCGCAGGTAACAGGCTGGCCTCTGCCAGGGGTACTGAGCCAGTGGCTTTGTGGGCAAATATCCTTTTCCAGAGTCTCACCTGGCTTCAGGGGAAGGACTGCTTTACAGGCTAGCCCTGTGTGCTGGCTTTAGCTGACTTGGGCAGCAGGTGAAATGTTTTCTGAGGGCTGGAGCTATGTGTTTCAGTGCTTATTGCAGGATGTGTGTTTGAAAAATGTACATGAGCAAATGGTTTCTGGCACCCACATGGTGTTGCTCTACCTTAAGGAAAACTTTCAGCTAGGATTTGGAAAAGGAGATTAAATGACTTGCGTGCGGGACATGTACTGAGGAAACAGCTTGTCTCTGAAGGCTGAGAGGTGCAAAGTGGGGGTAAAAGACGCTTTTCAGGTGAAACCAGGAAAATGCCTTTCTGGGATTTGTTGTTTTTCAGAGACACGCAAGTACAAAAAGAGGTGCTGCTACTGTAGCTCTACAACAACTGCATGCAGAGGGAATTTGTACTTCTGCCTCATTCCTGCAGGTGCCAAATGTGATTTCACAGTCAAATTATCTTCATTGTTTACTTGTTTGTGCAGAAAAATGACGTAGCAGAACAGTTGACTCCGGTACTGCTTGATAGCCTGACAGAGGAGAGCTTGCAGCTTGTATCAAAGCTAAAGGTGGGCTAACATCGGATAATTGTTACTGAGTCCGTAGCCGCTCTTTAATACCAAGTTTAACAAAAATGCAATTAAAATTGCAGAATGGCCCATGGAGCAAAATAGATTGTTGTCTGGTTTGATCAGTTCAGACTTCACTTGTAGTAGAGCAGGCTGAAAGGTTAGATTGCTTTTATCTCCTTTTGACTGAGAGAATGTTTCAGTGTTTATTTCTGGATAATGAATGTCTAAACTCATGCAAATGTCTGAACAAATGGAACTGCTGCATTTTCTTCAGCCTCGGGTAAAATTATATTGGCCCTTATACCCCTGTTGTCTGCCGTGAGGCTCCTGTGGACTCCAGTAACCATTCTGGGCACTAAGTAGCCCAGTAAGGAGCACATTTTGTGAGGGTACTGCCAAGTACTCGTGTTGGTGTTCACAGCCTTGATTTCAAGTGGAAGGACCAAGACAAACCTTGCCCAGGACTGTGTGCATGGCAGATCCATTGGGTCCGCTTCCCACAGTGGTGTCTTCCCTCTGTTCTCCATCTCCTAGCAGGTGGAAAACGTTTGGCAGGCAAGGAAACAATAGCTGCAGGAAAGCCCACTGAACTCCAAATGAGCTTTGCCACACCGAAGTGCAAGGTTTTGCTCCAGAGGCAAGCCTGGGAGTTGGGACAACCAGGCAACAATAGTAATACAGCTAAATCTGAAGTCTTTTTTGCAAGGGAGAAGAGCAGGTCCTGGCTTTTTTCAGTTTGAAACTGGGTCTGTGCTGCTGTGAGTCCTGCCTCCTGTTTGAGCACCACTGGAAGTTAGCATGTGGTATCTGGCGCTCAGGCTTTGTTGTGGCTGTGCCACAGAGACCCTGGTCCTGTCCCAGCTCTGGGCTCTGCCACGGGTGAACCAATGTATTCTTTGCTCCAAGGGTAAAACCCACCAAGCTTGTTCTCCTTGGTGCTTTACTGGCACTTTACTCAAAATTAAACATTGTGAGCTCAAAGCTCTAACCTCAAATTCTCACCACACTGAACATCAAGCATTTTTCTCAGTCTGAACCCCTAGGTTAGAGAACCATCTCTATCAGAGGAAAGCCAGCACTGTTTTGTTTTGGACAGGATTCCTCCAACTCCTGCGCTGTGGATGTGAGTGCAGTGTGGTGGGAATTGGCTGGCAGCAGAGAGCTGTGTGTGGTGACTGCTTGCGAGAGCTCTGTCTCCCTCTGGAAACCTCTGGCGTCCAACGGCTGGGGAAAGGTCTACACTTGGCATCTCAGAGAGGTATGAACACAATCCTTATTTCTGCCATTTAGGGCAACTTTCTCATCCCCTCTGTTAGTCTTGGGTGCAAGAGAGGTTCTTTAGGTGCCATAAATTTTGATGCCATCAAGCGACAGAGGAGAATGATTTGCACACTGATGGAGAAGGCCCATAGCTTGTGTGCTTTTCTGGAATTTGATACTTCATGTACTGAGTGGTGGCTGCAGCCACAGACTTGTGCTCTTTCTCCTTACGCTCCCTGGAGACACTTTTTGCCTCTGATATCAAAAAGGTTTGATAGTTGAAGTGTGCTTCTTCAGATGGGTTTGAAAATTAGTTCTGCTCCGTAGCATTTCACTTGAAACACTAGAAAATGGGAATAAGTCAAAGGAAAACTGTGGGTGACACGGAATTCTTATTTTCCTGTCCTAGATTCCTGTCATACAGATTGTTCCTGTGCCGGATACCTGCAATTTCGTGTGTATAGCACTGGGAGATCTGGAGATTGGAGAAATAAGGTGGTGTATCTATTTCTTCCTGGCGCTTTGGACTCTGCTGCAGCTTAACTCTCCTCTGGCATAGTGGTTGATACTCTCTCGTGTTGTTGCTTTCTCAGTTGCTCTAACAGTTGGAAAATAAGGAAGGGATTTCTGAAAAACAGCTATAAAGACTTGCTTATTTGCCCCTTGAGGTGGGCTTCCTTCTGTCATCAAGCGTTCTTTTCTCTTAATTTAGACTCTTGTTTTATTCTTCTGAGAACAACTCCTTCAAGCAATCCCTAGTGAGAACTGGAAATATAAAAGCTGTTCTTGGGTTGAAGGACAGGCAGCTGGTCAGCAGCAGCCGGACCGTGTGCGAGCAGCAAGTGGAAGTAGTCTCGTTTTCAGAGAAAGGAAGGTGAGGATGCTAGTCTGGGGTGGTCTCAGCATGGCAGGCAGGAGAAAAGTAAGGAAACATCCCAGAGGTAGAAAAGCGTGGGGTTCCTTTTCTCCCTGGGGGTGTGCTGAGTATAGAACATATACTTACACTTCTGGAGTCTTCAGCACAGGAAGGACATGGATCTATCCGACCGAGTCCAGAGGAGGAGCAAGGAGATAATCCGAGGGCACCTCTTGTACAAGGACAGGCTGATAGAGTTGGGGTTGTTCAGCCTGGAGAAGAGAAGGCTCCAGGGATGCCTTAGAGCAGCTTTCCAGTACTGGAAGGGGTGGCAGGAAAGCTGGGGAGGGGCTTTGATCAGGGAGTGCAGGGATGGGATGAGGTGGAATGGTTTTCATCTGAAAGAGGGGAGATTGAGATGAGATCTTAGGAAGAAATGTTTTCCTGTGAGGGTGGTGAGGCATTGGCACAGGTTGCCCAGAGAAGTGGTGGCTGCTCCATCCCTGGAGGTGTTCAATACCAGGATGGGACTTGGAGCAACCTGATCCAGTGGGGGGTGTCCCTGCCCATGGTAGGGAATTGGAACTGGATGGGCTTTAAGGTCCCTTCTAACCCAAACCACTCCATGATTCTATGACTGCCTTTCTCCCTTGCTAATCTGCTGTTCAGGAGCAGGGATGGACGGACATTGATGGCCCCCGAAGAAACTGTTCTAGCTTTTGCAGAAGTAGAAGGACTGCAGGACGCTTTGATTGGCACCACCGCCGTGAACAGCATTGTTGTTTGGTCAGTGGTCCCTTTGCAACTTAGTGCTTTGGCTTGCAGGTGTACACTGCTTTCGCTGCAGGTGTTGTGCAGAGGTGAGGTTGGCGGCTGATTTGCCTGTGAAGTGGGAATTGTCAAAGGGCCTACAGTCTGGCACTTTGACTACCGTGCACTTGGATAGATAGTGAATGAACTGTGCTGCTCTAGTTCCACTTGCTTTTTTCATCACATTCATTACATCCCTTCCTGTGGCCTCCTGGGTTTGGCTTTTGTGGAACCAAAATGGTGTCCATGTGGCCTAGTGGTGTAACTGTGGTTAGAAAATAACAGACAGAGCATGGGATTGCAGTCAGGATTTGTGTTCTCATGCAGGAATCTGAGAACAGGCCAGCTCCTGAAGAAGATGCACGTTGGTTATTCCTACCCATCTTCCATCTGCCATCGAGCGTATTCTGACTCTGTACGTATGTGAAATAGGGCATGTGGTTTATGCAATAACTGTGGTGGAGACTTAAAGGATTGGGGTTTTTAGAGTGGATGGAAACATAAATATGCTGAAGATATTGATTTCAAAGTGAAATGGGGTCACTATGAGAAAGAAGCCACCCTGGCTACCTTCAATTCTTGGCTTTCTGCAGTGTGCTGATAAAATGGGAATGATGTGTCAAAGCGGTCCAAAGCAGCAGCACCTTGCACAGGGAAGCAGCAGTGCTGTTGCTCAGCGCTAGTTCTTGGCATGTCCTTTCCCTTCACCAGTGGGTGGCTGCCAGCGGGGTGATGGCATGGAAACATGCTGTGAAGCAGTCATTGCTCACACAGACCCTGAGGATATCAACTTTTTAAAAAACGAGGTTCATGCTGGTGATTCTTTTCCCACGTGCTGCTGCCTGTACTGTGATTCCTGATGGATTTTTGTGGTTTGATTGTTTTCAGTGAGCATTTAACCTTCTGGGACAAGAATGTCATGTCTGACAGGCTCCTTGAAGACTTCCTCAGAACATCTGTCTCTGCACGTTCCATGTGGCTGGCCCGAGAGCCGCTGTTTCCAGCTATGCTGGTTTCTGTGGAATTATTGTTAAAGTTATGAGCTCCTAGGCATTAAAATGAGGCCCGGAGATTTTACTTTAAATGCTGCCTCATCCTACAACCACGTTAGCTTTTCCAGACAGAAGTATCAGTGCATAAATCTTTGGGTCATTGGGCTGCCATTCTACTGGGTTGTGTCAGCCCTTATCAGCCAGCAGCTGCTTTGGGTTTTATCTCATTTGATCAAGGAAAGTAAACCATTTCTGGTTTGTTCAGTTTAAATAACGCATTGCTGCCCATGGGACTTTGATTATGAAGAGAGTGTAGCACCTGATTTTGGAAAATCCTCTGGGTTTGTTCCCCTCTCACTGTTTTTAGTGATGTGTTTTTCCTCTATGTATCAGGGCCTGCTGTTTGTTGTTCTAAGCCATCCACACGCCAAAGAGAGCGAGTCCTGTGGAAACCCCGCATTCCGTGTGGTAGCGTTCAACCCCAAAACAGCCAGGAGCACGGGAGTGATGTTCTCCTCCCTCCCCACTGGGCATGCTGGAAGGCAAGTACCATGGGGATGCTGCAGGCTGGCTCATGGCTCTCCAAGGTGGTTTGGTTTGGGGGGAGAATCTCCTAATGAGAGAGAGATACTGGCAAGGTTCCATCTGCCCTCCTGCTGATGATAAGGAGGCTGCATCCGCTGCTGGCGTAGGCTGGAATGGGGCAAGGGTGTGGGCTGCTTCCTGCCCGCTTCCTGCGCCAGGCTGTGCGCTGACCTCTGCACTGCGGGGGGCTCTTCTCACCAGAGCTCTGCTGGCAAACGAATCCATGCTCCAGCATGCTGTACACTTCTGTCCTCTCCCCACAAGCGCTGGTGGAAATGCTGTAATGGGGCTTATCAGGCAAACTGCCCGGGCAAACCCCCCTGAGGAAAGATCTGTGGCTGGGACACTTTGAGCCCCGGCGCTGTTAGACCACTTTGCTGAGTTTATTTATGTTGAGCAGCTGTTTGCAGCCAGATGACCTTTTCCTTCCAACGCCTCGCATTTGGGAGACTTGGCAGTTTAAGACGCAGCCTTGCAATGCCCTTACATCCATCACTGTGCTTGCGATGCACACAAATAATCATGGATCAAGACCTTGGCCTCCTGAACAGTTGTCATTTCTGTGCTGAGGCTGTGCAGGGTTGTCCTTGACATCCTTTGTTCTCGTGTGAACTGGAGAGACAACATGGAACAGAAACCTGGCTTCCTGTGCTTGTCTTAAAATTGCTTATTAATTTTATGTGTTAAAAGCTAGCTAATTTAAAACATGAAGTGATGCTTTTTTCTGACCTGTGACCCTGCTGTGTGCGGCCGCAGGTACCTTGAGGGTGATGTGAAGGATGCCTGTGCGGCCGCCGTGCTGACATCGGGAGCTGTGGCGGTGTGGGATCTGCTGCTGGGGCGCTGTATAGCCCTGCTGCCCCCGGGCCCAGGGGGCAACTGGGCGCTGGCCCGCTGGGCCACCACCACCGCCTGCCTGCTGGCTGGCCAGCGCGACGGGACTGTCTGCCTGTACCGGTACCGGCAGCCCGAGCCCGGGTCGGCCTGAGGGGTGCAGTCAAGCACCTTGGGCTGTGGGGGCTGCAGGTACTGGGCTGTGCGCGCCCTGGCCAGGCACCCCGGTGTGCGCTAGGGCATTAGGCATTAAAGTGTTTGTTGTGGAACCTCTCCATGTCTGCTGCCGTGTGCGGGGAGCTGCTCGGGTGGTGCCTAGGGTTTGGGGGGGCTTTGCCTGGGTGCTTTGTGGGGACTCCGAGGGGTCTCGGTTTGGGGGCGGGCTCTGCCCGGATTTTCGGAGGGGAGGTCGGTCCGGGGTTCTGCCGGTGGCTCTGCGGAGGCCTTGCAGGGACTCTGGGGGAACTCTGCCAAGGGAGGGCTCTGGGCGGGCTGTGCCCGGGAGCTTGGATTGGAGCTCTGAAGGAGCAGCGCGGGGTCTTTGGGGGAGGCAACTCTGCCCGGGGACTTTGGGGGTCCCTGCCCGGGGACTTTGGGGGTCCCCCGCCACCGCCGCCAGGGGTCGCTGCAGCTGCCCCCGCCCCTATCTGGCTCCGCACGCTCCGCGCTACCGGGACAGCGCTCGGTCCCCGCCCCTCATTGGCCCCGGGCGCTGCCGGGATGGCGCTCAGACCCCGCCCCCATTTGGCTCCGCCCCCCGCGCGCGCCGCCGGGACGCGCCGAGGTCAGCATGGCCGCTCGTGTCCTCTCGGCCTGTGCCCGCCGCCTGCTGCCGCGGCCGCCGCTCGCCGCCCCGCCGCCCGCCGGGCTGCGCACGCTCTGCCGGGCCCCGGCCCCACTGTGGCTGGGAGGGCCCGGGTCGGCGCGGCGCTGCCCCGAGCCGCCCGCCCTGTCCGCGCTGCCGCGGGGCCCGCACCGCCGCTACTCCGAGCTGCCGCCGCTCACGCTGGACGGGATCAAGGAGCGCGTGCTGTACGTACTCAAGCTGTACGACAAGATCGACCCCGAGAAGGCGAGTGCGGGGGGCTCAAGGGTCGGGTGAGGGCGGTGGTTGGGTTGGGGATGGAGGAGTGAGGGGAGGGATTGGGAGGCGATTGGAGGGCGGGAGGTGTGGGATGGAGGTCCCAGGGGATAGCAGGGTCTGGGGGGCAGAGGAGGCCAAGGAGGGCCGAGGGGTGGTGGGGGGTCCAGGATTTGGGGGTCCGAGGAGGCCAGGGAGGCAGCAGGGGCGGGGGGGGCAAAGTTTGAGGATCCAGGGGATGGCAGGGTCTGGGGGGTCCGAGGGACCGCGAGAATCAGAGGGTCAGGGGACTCGAGGGGGCCAGGGAGGCATGAAGGAGACTGGTCTTTTGAGGGTTCAAGGAGGCTGGAAAGGTGGAGGGTCCAGGGGGTTGGTGGAGGCTGGGGGGCAGAGAAGTGTGGGTGTGGTAGCAGGAGCAGCCAAGGATACTGCAGGAGGAAGGCAGGGCTGGGAGGGCAGGGAACTGAGGAGGCTGAGGGTGCGGGGTGGGAGACCGGGGGTGCAGGGAGGGGAGTGGAAAGACCAGAATGGGGTGGGCGAGGTGGGGGGCAGAGGCGGCTGGAGAGGTGGGAGGTCAGGAGCAGCCATGGGGTGGCAGGTAGCTGAGGCTTCAGTTGACTCTGTGGCCCCGCTCTTCTCTCCCCTGCATTGCCAGGGCTGTGCAGCTGATCTAGTGTTTTATCTTCCCACAGCTCACGGCTGAGTCTCACTTCATGAAGGACCTGGGCCTCGACAGTTTGGACCAAGTGGAAATCATCATGGCCATGGAGGACGAGTTCGGTAACAAGAGTGGGGTGGGATGTCTGCCAGTGCTGCCCTCGCTGCTGTGGCACCTGGGGCGCAGCCACAGCAAACAAGCACTGATTCCTCTTTGGGATCAGTGGCACCAGCTCTCTCCAGTGTGGTCCAAAGGGAACTGTGCAGTTTGTGTCAGTGGGAATAGGCATTGATGGCTCCAGCAGGAGCTGGGAGAAGGCCTCTGTCCATCTGCCAGTGGCTGCTCTTCTCCCTACACCCCTCGTGGCAACCCCTTCGTGCCGCTGGGGAGGGGGCCAAAGGGCAGCCTGGGCCAGGGCAGCAGACACTGAGTTTGGTGTAAAGGCTGTGTTTGAAGCCAATCTTGGCTCCTGCTTGTGAAATCGCAGAGATTCCAGGCTTTTCCCCACCAGAAATTTTTTATCCTTAGTACTTGGTGTTGCTAGAAAAATAGTGGGGTTTTTTACTTATCGTTTTATATTCCCAGTTTCTTTTTACATCATTTAGCCTTCTCTGTACTTTCATTCACTAAACCATGTCGCTAAGCACCACGTCCACACATCTTTTAAAACCCCCCAGGGATGGAGACTCCACCACACCGCTGGGCAGCCTCTGCCAGTGTTTGATAACCCTTTCCACAAAGTAGTGTTTCCTAATATCCAGTCTAAAACTCCGCTGGTGCAAGATGTAGATTTCTAACCACTTTCAGGGCCAAGAGCACTCGTGTTCCTTGCAGCTGTGGCTCGTGTGTGAGCTGTTAGTTGTGCAGACCCCAAACCCGAGGGGCTCCAGGCCCTGGCTGGCCTGGGATTACGGGAGCATCCTCCTTCCATCACACACCAGTTGCTGTGGGAGCTCTGGTGAGATCTGAGGGCACTCAATGGCTCAGCAGCCCCACTCTCTCCTGTCCTGTCCCTTATTGAGAGGCAGTGTCATGTCAGACAGAACACAACTGAGAACACAGCAGCCCCTGCCTGTTTGTCCCCTGCCAAGCTGCAGGCCAGCAGTAATTGCTTCCTTCAACCTTGCTCCTGTTCCCCTTGTTTTCGCCTAAGTATGTGTGCTTTCTTCCAGGGTTTGAAATTCCTGATGGTGATGCAGAGAAGTTAATGTGTCCACAAGAGATTGTCGATTACATCGCAGATAAGAAGGATGTTTATGAATAGAACTGGTTTTTCAAAGCCGAGTGAGTAGAGGTGTGCTCTGGTGAGTGTCCAGAGTAACGGGTGCATGGCAATGCGTGACGCCAGAGGGCAGCGTGAGCATCAGGGCTGTGGGACAGACGGGAGGATGGTGAGGAGGGAAGGGAGCCCTCTGTTTGGTGCAGGGAGGGTAGAGTGAATCTGTTTTCCTGAGGCATCCGCTGTTGGAGGGAGGATGTGGGGCTCAGCGACCCTTCACCTCAACCTGCGTCACACTGCAGGCACTCACATTATCACAGATCTTCTAGTAGATGGCGAATTGACTTTACTCATCAAATTCCGTCTTCCCAGCACTCCTTGGCAGAGGGATGGGATAGCACAACTCCTAGCTGCCTGTGGCAGCCGTTTCCTCCCCACCAGGAAAGGAAATGAGCAGGAAAGGGTTATTAGAGTGGCTGCCCGGAGAGCTCTGGTGCTGCAGGGGAAATGAGCAGCAGATCCCTCCACATCTCTATTTGTTCCTGTGTGTCTAGCCTCCCCCACACTCCCCAAACCTGGGTTGCAGTGGGAGCTGCACCCCTTTGCTGCGCGTGAGCCCAGATGAGAATCCCAGCCATTCCAGAGACCTATGGATTCATTATCTGCCTGCTTTCAGTTTCCAGCTTGTCTTGTCCCTGCCTGACTGCTGCTTCTGAGCCCCAGATGGTGGCTCTGGGTTGGTGGAATGTTAAATGTGTGGAATTTTTATTCTAACAGGAGGTGTCTCAGCTGCCAGGACGGGGCTGGTGTCAGCAGAGTGACTGTGAGCGCACACACTGTGCTGTTGCTGCTTCCATCGCAACATTGGACTTGGACATTGTATTTAAAGCTGTCTAAATATGTTTTCTGTTAAAAACAAGGGGGAAAAAAGGAATATCTGAGACCACTGTGTTGATGGCTTTTCTCTTTCGTGCTGTTAGTGTGGCTCAGTGTGGGGGAAGGACCCTTCAGGGATGTGTCACTGGCTGCATGACAAACACCCTCTCTATCCCAGTTCTGCCCGTGCAGCCGCTGCTCAGCTGGAAGTGTTATCCTGGGGTGGTGGCACCGTCAGCCCAGTGTAGCAGGAGTGGCTGTGGGGCTGCTGGGCAATGCGCGTGTTACTGTGTCACCGTTCCTTCTCCCTGCATGGTGAAAGTGCCAGCAGCACCAGTACAGCTTGTGCTGCTTGGCCACAGAGCTCTGTGCCCTCTGCCAGCATCGCCCTTCCCTGATCTCACTGCTCTTCCCAATACTTTCAACCTTTACTCTTTATTTCATCATTTGCTGGTAAAAACGGGCAGGTTCCATTTGAAGGCTTCTGCTTTCCTGATGGAAAAGAAAGAGAGGAATGGCTTCCCTGCTGCTGGAGAGCGGAACTGCATCCTTGTTTCTGGAAGCCCAGCTAATCTCAGCACAAAAGGCTCCCTCTGAATCTCTCCCGAGACAGAATCAAGTTATTTCTGGACACCACACAGTTTTTCCTCTGGGCCAAGGAGCACTTTCCGATGTTGGAGGCACCACTAGGCTGGGAGCCAAGGAAGCACCGCTCCAGAATGTATCCCCTCTTGCAAGGGATGGGGGAGATGGAAAATGACTGGAGTTGGTGCCCAAGCTCGGGCGTGGGTGCTCTCGGGGCTTCCTTCAGAGCTGCCCTTCCCTTCCCAGCCTTCACTGGGCTGAGTCCTCACCCAACTGAGTACCACCCTACCTGCAGTGAGCCTGGTGCCTTTGGAGACTCCTTCATCTCTCCGTCATTCCAAAGGCCTCAGATGTTTTCCGGATGGGTTCCACAGTTGAAACAGGGGGAAGCTGTGGTTTTGGCCACCACATCACCGGTGGATTCCCTGTCTTTCCTGGGCAGGCAGGAGGCTCCAGCTCTGAGTGAGAGCAGGGTTGGGCATGGGGGCCCGGGAGCTTCGCTGCAGATGAGGGGTGGAACAGGAGGGACCCTGAGAACAGCCCGGCGGCTCCTCTGGGATGAGGCTGTGCGGGAGGAGGTGGCCCGTGCCCACATCCCTGCCCCATCCCCGCAGCACCGAGCACTCCCTCACTGGGCCACCGAGCCCCCAGTCCCATCCCCGCGGCACTCAGCCCCTCGCCCCATCCCTGGGGACCCAATCCTCCCACCCCATCCCCAGAGCACCGAGATCCCCGCCCCGGTGGAGCCCCCCGGGGTGCCGCAGCCGTGCCCGATGCCGGGGCGGTGGTCGCGGGCGGGGCGGGGGCTGAGCCCGGCGCCTCCCCCACCGCAGCGGGCGGGGGGGTTTCCTGGCGCCCGGCAGAGCCGGCAGCGCCGCCCGCCATGCAGCAGCCCCGGGCCCCGCTCCGCTCCCCGCAGCTCCTGGCGGCCGCAGGTAAGCACGGGGGGCAGGGGACCCGCAACCCCGGGGCTGGGTGGGGGTCCCGTAGTCCCAGGGATGCTGTGCTGGTGGGTGAGGCGCGGGGGAGGGACAGGGGCCCCAGGGATGCCGAGCTGGTGGGGTGGGGGGCATGGGGGGACAGAAGCCCCGCAGCCCCGTGTGCTGGGGGGGGGGGGGGGGGGGGGCGCACACGGGCGGACACCGGGCTGGGAAGGTCTGGGCTACCCGGTTGGGGCGGGGACTGCTCGGGGGTCACCGGGATCGGATGGGGGGGTGTGTGTGGCTCAGCTGTGGGGTCCCGGAGGCGGCAGGGAGCGACTGCGGGTAGCGGGAACCCCAGGAGGCGTGGGACCCCTGGGATCACCGGTACCTAGGAAGGAGCCGAACCCTCCTGGGCGGAGCGGGACACCCAGGAGGAGCGGGACCCAGGGAGCCCTGGGAGCCCCGGGAGGAGAGAGCAGAGCGGGGCCCCGAGAGGCTCCGCTCCGGTGCCCGCAGCCCTGGGGAGCCCCCTCACCGCCCCCCGGAGCAGCCCCCCGCGGGGACTCGCAGCCCTGTCGGGGTGCGCAGCACGGGACCACTCTGTGCCTGCCCCGGCGCTGCCCCACGGCGGCTTCGTGCGGGGCAAACCGGGCACGTGGCACAGGGTGGGCGCCTTTGCTGGGATGAAGGCAGGTGAATTCCGGCTGGATTTGGGTCTTTCTGTAATATCTCCTTGGGCAGCGCTGCCCACGCCGACCAGAGGTGGCACAGAGCCGCCAAGGCTGTGCAGGGCTGTGGGCGTGGTGCCCGGTGCTGGTGCCCAATGCCAATGCCCAGCGTTGGTGCCCAATGCCTGGTGCTGATGCCCAGCATTGGTGTCCAGTGCTGGCGTACAATGCTTGGTGACATTACCAACATTGGTGCATGATGCCCGCTGCCGGGCCCTGGTGTGCACTGTTCTCCCCTCTCTCTGCAGTGATCGTGGAGTGCTGCACATGGCTCTGCTCCGCACTTGGAACAGGCTCCACAACGGGCACTGCCATCCCCTGCACCCACCTGGGCACCAGCGCGGGGGAGCGCTGCCAGACAGGTACTGTGACTGGGGCATCCCGCTTGCTGCCCCTCGGCTGTGGCCACGTGCACCAGTGCTGCACTGGGATGTGACAGTGGCAGCTGTGGCTCAGCCCCTCTCAATGTTCCCCACTTCTGCCTCTGCCCACAGGCCCGGCGCGAGGAGCTGGCACAGCACGGGCACTGATACCCTCGGGGCAGCTGCAGATGGAGGCTGAGCTGCCACCCTTCCCTGGGACCCCCACTGGGACTGCTGAATCCTCCAACCCCCAGGGGAGCCCCTGGGCAGGCAGGGAGGGGACAGGGCACCCGAGGTCCCTGCTCCCTGCAGGCTCTGCTGAGCAGGCAACTATGGGCAGTGAGCGCCCAGCACCCACCCAAGCACCCACGGTCCCCACCACCCAATTGTCCTCTGGGACTCACCCTGTGGGAAATGTGACAGCGGAAGATGCTCCCACCCTGCAGGGGAACCCCTCACATTTCCCATCCTCCACAACAGTGCCTGGCTCTGCTGGGGGGCAGTGGGGGCCCCCCAGCACCCTGCCAGGGATGGGGCTTGTGCAGAGGGGCTCACGCAGCCCCTCCTCCCCAGGGCCGTGGGCTGGGGAGGGCCCGGGTGTCACCATACTGATGGGTGACAGCGATCCAGGGACTCGCCCAAGTGTGGTGCCATCCATGAGCAGCCCTGTGCCAGGGACAAGCAGGATGTCGCCCTTTGGGGGGGGGCTGCAGAGGCTGCTGACCCCTACGGGGACACTGCGGGGGACACAGCGGGTGCTGCCAGGACCAGCAGGAGGACGGAGCACTGAGTCCCACCTGTGGCATAGAATGGCTATGTCCCAACAGGGTCCCCACTCTACCCCTCACCCCTCTCCACCATCCCTGGGAGTGAGTGGCCCTGGTGGCCTCTTGTCCAGCACAGCCCATCCAGATGCAGAGACAGGCTCAGCCTTGCTGCCTGCTGCAGGCAAAGACTTGGGTTTGCTTGACCCCACCACAGTGGCTGGCACCCCAGGAATAACATCCCCCAGCCCAGGGGTGGCCCCGGACACAGCCACGGCGATGTCAGGGCCACCGGACACAGAGGATCCCCCTGAGCTCAGCCATGGTCCCTTGGAGCTGACCAGGCACCCACCAGCCATGCCAGGGCAGCCCCCTGCTTCACTGACCCCAGGCAGCAGGGCGGTGTCACAGAGCAGGGGGCCACACACCAGCCCAGGGTCCCCCCGTGTCCCCCTAGCCCTGAGCAGCAGCTCAGCAGCACCCATGTCACCCACCCTGCAGCCTCTGCTGGGGACCGGCCGGGGTGTTGAGGGGCTCAGCCCTGCTGTGAGCACCCCCCCGGCACAGGGGTCCCCACAGCACCGATTGCCTCATACCAACTTGAGGGAGGGACCTGCGGAGAGCCCCCAAATCCTACGGGGTACCCTGGTGCAGGTGGGTGATGCTGAGCCCTGGGCAACAACTGCTCTTCTGAGCTGGCAGCCGGGCAGCCCAGACCCCACCTCGGCCCCTGGGCCTCCCTGGGAGCCGAGTACATCCCCACCTGCAAATTCTCTGGGGCTGGACACCACTGTAAGCATTGCCACCACCATCACTGCTGCCACTGCTGTCACTGGCACAACTGCCGTTTCCACCATCACATCTGCCGCTGCCACCGTCACTGCTGGCACTGTTGTCACTGTCACCACTCCCACTGCCACCACTGCACCTGCCACCACCAGCCCAGCGCTGCTTGGGGCTGTGGGGATGGTGACACCGGAGCCCGGTGCTACAGTGTTGCAGAGGGATGTGACAGGGCTGACGTGGGGGCCCCCAATTCCTCTGCCCACGACGGTGCTAGGGCCCCCCCAGCAGCCCACCAGCCCCTCTGGGACCCTGGCTGTCCCTGGGTCCCCAGGCCTGGGCCAGCTGCCGAGCAGCCCCGCAGGGCACCTGGATCCTGACACCCCCCGAGCGACAGCTGCTGCAGTGGGCAGGGCCCCCCAGGTGTTCATCGTGGAGGATCAACCACCTCTCCTGAAAGGTCGGTCTGGGGGTCTGGACCCCTCTGCCTGGGCATGGCAGGAGGAGGAGAGCTCCGAGGAGCTATAAGCCTGGGGGATCCGTAGTGGTGGACCTCAGTGTGGGTCTCTGTCATGCTGGTCCTGTCTCTCCTGCAGCATCCGTCCTCCGCATCCCCTGCTTGCTGGTGCTGGACGTGGTGTTCACCCTCGCCCTGCAGGACCCTTTGTCCCACGAGCGCCGGGTGCTGTTGCACAACTTCAACCGGACGGTGAGGGCCGGGGCTGCGGGGGGGGAGGGCTGTGGCCCCATCCTGCTCCGCGCTCAGCTCCCTCCATTCACAGGTCACGCCCCTCTTCGTGTCGGTGCCTGGGTTCCTGCAGCTGGAGGTGAAAGGGATCAGGTGGGTGTGTGCGCGGCCCTGCAGTGTGCGATGCTCCCCGGTACGTGGGGGTCCCATGCTACGGGGCCACGGTACAGGGCTGGACCAGCCCTGGCCGCACGGTGGGTGTCCCCGTAGGGAAGGCAGCGTGGTGCTGGAGTATGACGCGCTCTTCACGGCGGAGCGGGTGCAGGCACTGGGGCTTGGCACGCTCCTCGACGTTGTGCTGGGCTCCATCAGTGCCCACTCGGGGCTGGTGGTAGGCGCAGCCCCCGTCATCCACCACACGGTGTTGGGTGAGTCTGGGGCTTGCGTGAGGTTGCACAGGCGATTGACCCTGCTGTGGGTCGCAGGGTGGCGCATGGCCGGCCCTGGCTCTCTGCTCGGTGGAACAGCAGGACCCCCTGTCCCTGCAGAGCTGCCACTGGACCCCTGCACTGAGCTCTTTGCCTGCCGGGCTGGCTTCGCCTGCGTGGCCGGGGCAGCCGGGAATGCCACCTGCACCTCTCTGTGCCACCGTGACTACTGTAAGAATCAGGGCATCTGCACCCACGCACAGGACCACACGCCCCAGTGCCGGTGAGTGCCCCGTGCCAGCCCCGGAGCGGTGGGCGCCGCCCCCCCGGGGGGCTGACAATTCCCTCGCTGCAGGTGCCCCGTGGGCAGCGATTTCTGGTTCGTGGGGCTGCGCTGCGATTCCCGGGTGACGCAGCAGAGCCTGCTGGGCATGGCTGCCGGCGTCCTGCTCAGCATCGTCCTCCT
Source organism: Dromococcyx pavoninus (assembly GCA_033558185.1). Lineage (NCBI taxonomy): Eukaryota > Metazoa > Chordata > Aves > Cuculiformes > Neomorphidae > Dromococcyx > Dromococcyx pavoninus. The sequence continues at coordinate 124,608 of JAUMJL010000349.1, read as the reverse complement.
GGGCGCCATCGCCGCTGCCGTCGCTATCCGCCGGTTCAAGGCGCTGCTACTGGAGGCCAGGGCCGACCAGACCCGCAGCAGGTGGGGGGCCTGGGGCTGGGGTTGGGAGGATGCTCCTGCTGCCAGGCGATGGGCAGCAGCTTCTGTCCCATGCGTGGTGCCTGCAGGGTCAGGGAGAGCTGGGGCTCTGCAGGGCTGGGCTGTGCTGAGTTCTGCCAAGAAAAACACTCTGCTGCAGCAGATAGCAGTGGGTGGGAGGTGCTGGGGCCAGGGGGCATGTGCAGGGCCCAGGAGCTGCTGCTCTCAGCACCCCATGGAGCTGCATGGCCACATCAGTGCCTCATACCTGGGTGGGGTGTTTGTCCATCCCAGTGTCCCATGGACCCACATGGCCATGGTGGTGTCCCATGCCTGGGCGGAGGTGTCTGTCCATGTGTCTGTCTCTCTGTGCCAGCACCCCATAGAGCTGCATAGCCACATCAGTGCTCCACACCTGGGTGGGGTGTCTGCCTCCATATGTCCATCACATCGCCCCATGGAGCCACGGCAGTGCCCCACGCCTGTGTGGGGGTGTCTGTGTCTCATTGTCCATGTGTCTATCCCAGAGCCACATGACCACGTCATTGCCCCATGCCTGGGCGGGGTGTCTATGTGTCCGTTTGTACATCCCCGTCCCCCATGGAGCTGCACAGCCATGGTGGTGCCCCATGCCTGGGTGGGGTGTCTGTGTCCGTGTGTCTGTGCCAGTGCTGTGGAGTGCCCAGGTGAGGAAGCAGTGTGTGAGAGGTGCTCATGATCCCCTGAATATGTGGTCCCAGGCCTCCACAGACCCTCCTGTGGGGAAGCCCAGGGCCCATCCACGTGCCCTGTGCTGGGTGCCTGGGGGCTGCGGGTGGGGAGCGGGGCTCAGGCTCAGTCCTACAAGAGCTGAGGTCTGGGACCACCAGGGGAAAACACGTTGTCCTGGCCCCACCAGTGTTTTGTAATGCTCCATGGGGATTGTTCCCAAGGAAACCACAGCAACAGCCGTCAGACTGCAGCCAGATGTCACAGGCTCTGCCTCAACCCAGGGCGCAGGGCTGGGCCCTGCCCTGAGCCGGGAAATTGGGGTGGGAACCTGCACTCTGTGCTTGCTGTGCAGCCACTGGGGCTGGGTATGCCTATGGATGTGTGTGTGCATGCGGGTGGGTGTGTGGGCACATGTGTCCATGGATGCCTGTGTGTAAATGTGCACATGTGCGTTCAGGTGGGTGTGTGCATGTGCATGTGTTTGCCTACGGATGCGTGTGCCCTGCGGTGCTGGGCGCTGCCGCAGCCACACTGCCGTGCTCCGCAGCTACCGGCGGTTCTGCCGGCTGGACGACGTCTCGGCACAGTACTGGTCACGTTCCTGGCTGCCCTCGGCCAGCTCACTGGACAACCCAGCCTTCAGCAACTCGGAGGAGCTGCTCCATCTGCAGATCTTGGACAACGGCTGCTGTGGCAGGGAGGACTCGGGCATCACTGACGGCTCCAAGCATCACCCTGCGCCACCCACACGCCGGCCCAGGTAGATGGTGGTTCCCAAGCCTGAGGAGCACGGGATTGTCTTTAATAGGCTCTGGGGCAGTGGCGAAGTGGGGAGCAAGGTGTTTCAGGACACAGATGCCTGCCCCATTCCCTGCTTTGCAGCCAAGGCCTCACCACATGCTGGCCTCCTGGTGCCCATCACCAGCACCCAGAGCTTTGCACCTCCACATCCTTTGGTGTCCAAGGAGAAAGAAGTGTTTTCTCCCTGGCCCCGTAAGAATCTGTGTGTGATTGGAGGTGGGATTGCCAGCATAGGGTTCAGAGCTGCAAGAACCAGCATGGTTGTGTTTGAGAAAGGCTTAGGATCAGCTCCCAGGGGGTATTAGTGGAAAATGGCTCCTGGAAGTTTCCATCTGCCTGAGCAAATGATGCTGCAGCTGGGCCAGCCCCACTGCTGGCACAGTCATAACCCAGGAACAGCTCCCTGTGCCGGAGCTCAGCATTGGTGCAGGGACCTGGGCACACAGGTGCAGCCAGGGCAGTGAGGCCATTGCCCACGGGAACAGCAAAACCTGTAAGCAGGCCCCCCACACCCCGGAACCTGGGGTGCTTCATCAGAACCAGCCAGGCTTTCACACCCTCCTCCCTTGCTTTAGTTTCTAATGCATTTTTCTCCCAGCTTCCATTACGACTGGGACAGGAGCTCCAGCAGCATGAACGATCCCATGGTGGACTCGGGAAAAGCCAGTGACATCTCAGTGTCAAGCTGGCCTATGGAGCCCATCCAGTGGACGCCCTTTCCCCTCCTCCACCAGCTTTCCCGTCAGCGACCGGTGAGCAGAGGGAGCCAGGGAAGGGGTTTTGGGGATGGAGACTGAAGGAGCCCATGCTCCCTCCCCACAGCAGGTGTGCAGATGCTCAGGGCTGCACCCTGCCTCGCTCCATCCCAGGGAGGGTGACAGCAGTGGGCGTGCTGGGAGCCATCAGCTCCTCCTGGTTGGAGGGCAGCAGCTCACCTCCTCGCAGCACCAGCTGAACTTACTCTCTCCACAGCACCGGGCCAGACGGCCTCGCTCGTTCTGCGAGGGGATGGAGCTGGGCAGCCTGGAGCGGAGCTGGACAGCCTGAGGGCCACAGAGCAGAGCACAGGCAAGCATTCAGCGTTTAAAACCAACCACATTTTATTTCCATGTACAAGCTCAGTGAAGGGATTCCACACACTTTGACAATACAATCAACGCAGGTGCGGTGTCCGTTCCACGCGAGGCAGGTCCAAGGTTACCTGCCCCGCTGTCACCACGGCTTCGGACTTGGGCTCGGGACAGCACACTTCCTAGCGAGTGGTTACAGAGAAGTGTCTCGCAACACATAATGCTGGCATCCAACAGAGTCCATGACCGACATCCGGCAATTGGAAAGTGAAGGCTAACAGGTTTGGAGTCACACCATCCTATGTACACACACAGTCTGCCCTAGAGCCACTGCAGAACAAGCTAAGCCACTGTGAAAGTGAAATACAAACTAAGCGCTGCTGCATTGTTCATCATGATTAATGTAAATGAGGTATAAATTGAAACACCAGTACTGTTTAAGCATTAAAGTTTATTTTCCAAACCGCTCTCCTTATTTGCGAGTGTCCTCTTGAGCATCGAGCTGGGCACAGATGGTGGGGACAGTGGGAATGGGGCACTGGAGCGTAGTGTGGCAGAGGGCAATGGGATCCCAAAGGTGCTCGGATAGAAAAGGAAAAGCAAGCTGCAGTTTCTACACTTACACTCTCGTCTCATAGCGGGCACGTTGAGGGGGATTTTTGCTAGAATAAAATGCAGATCTGTTCATTAAAAAAATCAGTTTGCTAAAAGAAAAAAAATCAAACTATGGGAATACAGAGCTACTGCCTCGTTCCGTATTTTCCTTGTATAGAAAACAGTCTACAAATAAAGTCACAAAAAATAGACAGTTATATGCTGAGCAGCCAAAAACATCATGATTTATTAATATCTGGAGAAACTTCATAGTTCAAACACAACCAAACTGTACATTTTACAATCACATTCTATTTGTAAACAGTTAAAAGCCACTGACTTCTTTTGCATCTTCGGACACAAACAGTTAGAATCAAGGCAATGAAATGATGGCGAATTCTGCACTGTTAAAATTGTTTACCCTTGCCTAGTCTTCAGCTCATCGACTAAACAAGCATTGTAGATAATACCTTGTGTGGCAAAAAGATGTAACTCATTACTTTTGCAAGAAAGTCTTTGCGAGAACTTTTTAAACATTTAAAACTTGTATACAACAAACGATTCTGTAAGCCCAAGAACTTGGTTACAGTATGCATAGTTACTCAGTTCGGCTTTAAGGTACGACAGTTCAACGTTAACACAGTCACAAGAGCAGGAACGGAGCCACTCGATGGGGTTACAAAAGAACCGGAGAACTACAGATTATCAGCAAACCACCACCACTCACTAATAAAAAGACAGCGTCAGAAAGCGGTTATGTCAAACTCCAGCTTGAAGCATCTTTTTTTTTTTGGCAGAGAAAAGTCTTACAGAGCAATAAGTATCATCAGTGCTAAAAGTTGAGTTTTTATTTCCTATAAGAAACTACAAGGAGTTTTTACTGGGGAACTGGTTTTCCTGAGAGCCATGCTCTTTGATTTAGGATACAGGAATAGAAAACAAAAGGACATGGCCAAACACTGTTCGTTATTCCCAGAGATAGAAAGCATCTTTTTCATTCGCAATTTTTTTTTGTCTTTTTAAAAATTTTTAAAATGATGGAAGAGTAAACATCTTTTTTTTTTTCAAAAAACAAAAACAAAAATATTCTGTAAACAAGAAGGTCCCGACAAGGGCACCCCCAAAACAAAATCGAAAGCCTATTGAAAGTGCAGGACCCCCTGGCTTGCAGGCTGGGTTGCAAGTCACAGCTGTGGCCACAGTTTTTAAAACTGCAGAGCTAAATTCTTTAGTTTTATACATGAAAAAACTGGTGCAATACTTTCATTCATAATCCTAAGTCAGCATCATAACTCGATCTTTAAACGCCACAATACCACGATAAGGTAGGCATACATCAAGGCATAGTAGAGAG
>JAUMJL010000349.1:0-117500 GCA_033558185.1 Dromococcyx pavoninus | reverse complement strand
CACGAATGGATGACCAGGCACTAGTTGAAGGCAGCGTGGTGTTCAAAGATGAGGATGACCCTGTAACACAGACAGAAGTCAGTCACAGCGCAGCGAAACACAAATGCAATAAAGCAAACACAGGCACAGCTTGTCAGCCAGCCTGAAGATGAGGATGGGGGGGGACGTCCTGCACTCTTCTCCACCCTCATCCTTGATCTGAAGGGAGGTGGTGGCAGGCACGCACCGCAGCTGGAAGCACTCCGCACTGGCTGCAAGCAAAGCTCATTCCCGTGACAGTGGTGGTGAGGCCGTCGAGCTTTCCTTGCCTCCCCTCAAAGACACTGCCCCTCTGCACACAGCATGACATCAGCATGCAGACCAGCAGCCTCCGCTCGCCCTACCCACATTCTTGGAAGCTGTGTTGCATTGCATCAAGTAGCAGTGCTTGAGCCAGAGATGAGCTTTTCAGCCGTGAAATCCACAATACAGACATAAACAAAGCAGCAAACCCATCTCCAAGCAAACAGCCTCTATGCAATCGAAGGAAGAGCAGTAGACGATTTAACTTGAACACACAGCATCTGAACGCACCACTATTCCTGTCCCTGAGGTGGTCAACTTCCCGCACAGTATTAATTGAGAGATTGTTTATGACACTGCCAGGAGTGACGTAAGGGTCAGTTTCAGGGTCGATGTTTGGATAACCTTTCCATGGCTCACCAGGACGAAACTCTAGAAACAAAGTCAGAAAAGAAGTTTAGTTTAATTTTCTTTTTCTGTGCTTTTTTTTTTAAAGGAACCAGCTGAATAAACACTACATCTCTTAATGACTGACAATCCACAACCTCTTAAGCATTACTTTACTTAATACAGTCTTCTTTTCACTTTATTCACCTCATTTCTAGTTTCTCTGGTCCTGTCTCACTAGGGTAAAATCTCAAAGCAGGGCAATCTCTCTGTACAATAGAACCACTGCTTGATTCTGATCTGTAAAAACACACCCTCCATGCTGTTCCTCTGCACCAAATGACCAAGGAACCCAGAAGAAACACAGTGGGACAGTAAGAGCCATGGATGGAGCGGGCTTTGCATACCTGGTGGCCAGTTAACACTGCTAGAGCCGTTAGGCGATTTGGCACGGGGCCAGCCGTCCCCAATGGATCCGGGAGGACTGGCTGGAGAGTTACTGCTGTTCATAAAGTCATACGGAACAAAAGGAGACTCTTCCAGCCTAAAACCACTTGAAATAGCACCTAAGGAAACCAAGAAGAGAGTCATCAAGTATTTGTCACAGCCAGTGTTTATATTCTATACATCTACATGTCCACGAAAAGCACTCATGAAATACACAGCAGCACGCTGTCCCCTTATGGTGTCAAATTATAGAGGAAGTCATACACAGTTAGAGAAGTGAAAATGAAATGTCTCTGAATAATTCTGGAGAAAATCTGGACAATCTCCCACAAAACCACCTCATTACAACAATACACATATTAAACTTCAGAAAAGTATTAATTCAAGGGGGTGAGAGCATTCTGTGAGACTCCAGCTGGAAGCAGGGGCAGTGAACATATTCTGTGATGGGAGGGCTCTTGGTCAAAACATCTACAAAATCTGAAGGATGTTTAGCTCCTGCAAAGTTCCATAAATTCTACTCATTTTCTTGAGAGGAATCATGGAGGCAGAGTGTGGAACGACAGCACTGTAGGGAATCTGTCTGACTCTGTGCAAGTCCTGTAAGGCATTCAACAGTTCCTATACAGCAAGGCCAAAGATGTTCCACATTTCTGAGAGAATAAATGACTTTTAGTGGTGATCCAATGCACAGTACCAGCATCACCTCCTATTCACCTTTGAGAGCCAGCTGCTGCTCAAAGTGCCTGCTGGGATCTCCACTGGACAGTTCAGGCAGTGAGCCATTTTGAACCATTCTGTAGCAGTGAAACAGCTGTCAAATCTAAAAATATTCAAAGAATCTGAGGACTGCACAGGATAGGAGAGCGGAGACATTCTATACCTATCTTTAGACACAGAACCTTGGTGCTATACACTCAAATTTTAACTGGGTGAGATTTCAAGCAATTGACACAGTTGAAATGTCATAGGAATCCTGACTACTGGAATGAAATATGAAACAACCAAGCCCAACTCCTCTAGAACCGAGTACGGTGATAGTGCCAGTCTGTGCCTGCTAAGCTGTCCCCATTTTTAGAATCCTAAATGTACACATTCATAATCAAAACCTGTCACTAAAACTGTGAGACGCAAACAGAATGTGTGCATACAGAGTTAAATCCCCTTAAATCACCTCAAGGCCAGCAGGGTTGGGGGAAAAGAAGCTAGAAATCATCAAGTTTTTGTTTTAAACATCTACAAAGCTTTACAGACCAGGATAAGGCAAAGCCAGTAGCAATAGTCACACTTAAAGAAAAGTCTGGTTACAAAAGGAATTACACACATTTCAACTAAATGCCACAGCAAGATCACTTCTGTGAGTAAGAACATTTCGGAAAGCTACAGGCTGCTGGACACAACAGGCAGCAATCTGGCACAGATCACACCCCACCATTCCGACAGGTACAGACACCATAGCAGTTACAACTGCAGGCCTACATCCTTCAAACCCACATTTCATACACAGAAAGTGGAAGTCTGGTGTGTTGTGTCAAGGGCTACTGAGCGCTCCGCAGAACGTACCATGTTTGCTGGAGTTCTGATCTAACGATGTGTTGACAGAAATGCTGTCTACGGTAGTCCATTTCCTCAGTCGAGATTGCGGCTCTTTAATACTGCTCATATCCATGTTTACATTCAAGTTTGAGTTCATTCCTGAAAACATACACAGCTATGAAATACAGACTAAACGCCCTTCTTCTGCTAAGCACCATTATTGTCCTAATAGACAAGTAAGAGGATATTACTATGGCCATTTCATGCTTCCAAGTCTCTGTTTTTGAGAAACACTCTACCACTGGATACAGAGAAGTTAATGCAGACAGAAGCTCAGCAATGCAAAGCACTCTCAGGTTCTCTGCTGATGTCTGCATGCAAAGGCGGCATTGGGAAAAGCCAGTGAGGAAGTCAGAGGTAAGATTCAAGCATCTAAAAGATGTGGCATTTTTAACACCGGTCTAGCACCAGCACAGCCCACTGCAGCCGTACAAAGCAGAGGTGCTGTACCCTGAATTTCTGCACTCCACTACTGAAGGTTTTCTCTCATCAGGAGGGGGTGTTTGTGCTCAGAAGTTATGCGCTGGTATCTGCAGTTACCACCGCCTTACTTGCCTGTTGAACAGGACCCCTTGGCAGGTTCCGAACTGCACCAGCACTAACAGGTGAACACCCTGCGCAGAACTGCACCAGTAACACCATACCCTCCTCCATTTATCCTGTCCACACTGCACTAAACCTCAGCGAGGCAAAACAAACAAAACTAATCTTCTGCTCTAAGCTGCTGCCCGTGTTTCCCAAAGTTTCTGTCAGAGAACCAATGCAATGCCAACGCAAATCAGCCCAAACACCTGCAAGAACGAGTTACTCTGGCCTTGAACAATGTGCCCACGCTTCTGACTTTTGCATACCTGCACTCTTTCCAAATCTGTAAGAATCCTTAATTCACAATCACACCTGGTTACATCTCGAGCCCTTCTGATCTATTTACCTAATTTCTGAAAGTAAACCACTATAACATTTTAACTCAGGGCCAGAGACACACATGGAACTTCTCAAATCTCTACTAGAAACACCTTCTTCACTCAGCACCATCCTAGTGCTTAATCCTGTTCCTGAGTCGATATTCACTGCCTTATAGAACCTGGTTTGGGTTTTAGTTTGTTTGTTTGGGCTTTTTAATTTGTTTCTCTTAAAGGCCTGAGCAGATATTGGTGCCAGAAAAGCAGCCCCTGGAAAAGCCTCAGAGAAAGCTTAACAGGATAGCCAAGCTTTCAGGAATGTAACAGCTATCAACAGCTGAAACAGGAAAAAGGAAAAGTCCAATCAATCCAATTTCCGACACCTCTCCCTCTGGTATTTTGCTATTGTCAGAGGAATAGCCTGTGCACAACAACACTTCTTCTTAAAGAAGAGTCATAAAGACCACAACTGGCACACAGGCACATCTGGCTGATACGGGTCATGCCAGCCTGGGTATGAAATCTGGGTACTGAGGGATGAACTCAGACCCTGGACATAAGCTACAATTTATACAGTCTGCCCAGAAGTAATTGTTCAAATCCAGCTGTGAAAGGTTTTAAATGGTTCAGCTATACTCACAATTTGGTAGAAAAAGGGCATTTCTAACATTAGAAATACTTGACTCCATAAATAGATCAGGAAGTGGCTGCTGCTCTGGTCACCTAGAGAGGACATCCTTGCCTGCCCCTATCTCTGTTTTTGAGGAACAAATATCCAGCAAATCTTGACAAACCTAGCTCCCCAGAATGCAAACAGGGACTCCCTGATTTCCAGGCTAGGTCTGCTGATACTAGTATCAGAACATTGAGAGGGTAACGTACCTGCAAGACTTCCCAGAAGACAGCTCGGCAAGCCCTGCTCCTTTTCCCATGCCTACCCTGCCACATTGTGCACTCCAAGGATGCTACCAATGCTCCTCTTGACTCAATTTTTCACTACAGGGTGAAAAAATTCCAGCCACCTACTACTGCTACCCTTCAGTTTTGATTTGTGCACTGAGCGTGGTTCCACTTGTTTATACTGCTATACAGTCCCATTCCAAAGGGATCCCATGTATACTGATTCCTGAGGGATCTCACAGAAACCATATCTACACTGCACGTTCCTGGAATGCGGCAATGATTAAGTGAGAAAGCAGCTACTTAACAATAGATTAGAATAACTCAACTCGAGAAATAAAACAGAAAGTAACCTAACACAGGCAGGATGCAATTACTTGGCATGAAGTTTGATGAGTAAGTCAAACATTCCTTTCATTAGCCCTAACACAGCATCTCTAATAGCTAAACCAACTTCATTTTTATGCCTCGCCTTTTGAATGAAAGCAGTAAATCAATCTTGATGCCAACCACCATCAGCAGCTATGATTCTATGACTTAAGACTGGCCACAAGCAAAATCCCAGTGTGTCACATGCAGCAGGGCCTGCACCAACCCACCGGCTCCACACCACTCCACCTGTAAGCACAAGGATTTCAGCACCAGTCGCTATTAAATGGACTCTTCTACAAAGGGCAACGAGAATGCAAAGGAAATCAGCCCAAAACAAACGATCAGATTAGAACAATGTAGAAGAAATGCAAACTTAAGAGGAGGAAAAAAACATAAGGAACAAGAGGTAAATAATATAAAATTGTGGTAAGTGTAAGATAGCATTAAAAAGGGACCTAAAGTAAGGAGAAAATATACAAGCCTGGAATTTCTGAAGTAGAAATTGGACAGAAGCCTGGAAATGTAGGGAGAAAGAAAGATAAGATGTTTGTATTTATAAATGTTCAGACACTTTGCCTGAAACAAGATAACCATTCTTTAAAAATGCAGAGCTAAAAGCTTTCTTTCCTGGACAAAACCACTAAAAAGGAACTGAAAATTTTGTTCTACCTATGCAATTCCAGAATAGTTGAAAACATTTTCAAAATCCAAAGAAACGAGACTACAGCAATGGATTCTTTGTATGGATTCTACCTCAAAGTCCTTTATCTCCAGGAATCATAACAGTAAAAGGACTTTGTGGCATCCCTGGGATCCAGACGATAAAAAAGAAAGAAAAGAAGATAGACATTCTTTTACAATGCAAAGCATTTTTTACACTGCAATACAGACAGAAACAGTACTTTGGAGAGTGAGTGCACTCCTGAGAAGTTCCTTGGTGAACACAGGTAACTGGATAAGCCCCACAAAGAATTACTACTTCCATTACAAGTGCTAACAGAATTACAGTCACTACTGTTTTCAGAGGAGGCAGACAACGTGAAAAGGAAGGCCAGGTCTCACGTAAGCATTAACTGAGTGTGTGAAATGAGCATGGAGAACCCACCTATCGGGAAACTGCTGAACGCATTTATTGGCGACGGCCCTTTCTGTAGCTCAGGAGTAGCGTGGGGCATGACATTCTCAAGGAAAGACTTCATGGTGGGCTGATGGAGTGACTGCTGCTGAGAGGGTGGGGTTTGCTGCTTCATTAACAGGTTTGGGTCAAGCTGACGGGACTGTTGCATCATCTGTTGCTGCATACTAAGAGATCGACCCTTAAAAAGACAGAGCAGTTACGATATAAATAGGGAAAAGCTTTTCCATATTTAAAGAAAGAGACTGAAACACATCTCTGGGTTCCACACACCTTGGCACAGCAAAACACCAGCACTAAGCTGAGTCATGCCTTGGCAAAACCCCATTCACTCCTCAATGCTTTTAATGCAATTTATCGCAAGAAATGCAGCTCAGGATGAGAAAACAGTTTTTAAATTTAGTTTGAGAAGTTAGTAATAAACGTGTGTATTTACCTGCTGCTCCTGCTGTTGACGACCACCAGAAGACATGCTTCTTTGATTCTGCGCTTTTTGCTGCTGAGCCAACAACCGCTAGGAGACAGTGTTTTGTGGTGGGTTTTTTAAGAACAGTGTAGAGCTGACTTAAGTCTCTACTTAGACTTTCAAACAGAACACAGAGCGACCGGCTTTGTGAGCTTACCTGTAACTGGGAGATCTGAGAAAGCTGGTTTAACTGGGACAGTTGATTCAACATGGCTACCTGTTGCGGGCCAAAAAGTGGGCTCAGGCCACCGCTGTTTGGTGCATACTTCAGTAATGATACTGGAACCTGCAAAACAGACCAGTACGGCGAGTGACTGACAGGAATGTGCAAGTAGTTGTATCCGATGTCGAGCATTACGGCCTCTGGTCAACAGCTGCCCAGTCTCAGAAACACTCATGAAGTCAAATCATTCTCAAGAATTTACAGAATATCAGCAACCAACCCCAAATTTCCAAAGCAGTATTTTGGCAGTTGATACACAAAATATTTTATGTGCTTAGTTACCTGAGGGGACAGTAATGGAGGAGGCACTTGAGCACGTGGATTAGGCTGAGATGAATTAAGAGGTTGTGCTGGAGGCTGCTGCATGCTCCTGGGCTGTGCTGCTATATTACCAACACCAAACATATTGGGATTGCCATTCTGGAGAAAAGAGGGACAAGTCAGTGACAAAAAACCCTCTTCTATCACTTCTTCCACCCCTGTACATTAGAATTAGAAGTTAAACACATCAATCACATTGACAGCTAGGACATTACATCAAAACGCATTACATGTTGTCAAGTAACATGCCAAGGAGAGGCAGGCAGCCTTACCTGTCTAACAGAATTCAAGTTTTGCATGCCCAGCCCTGCTAGGGAGCCCAGGGCCTGGTTAGGTAGTGCATTATTTGAAGGGGGAAGCTTCATGTTTTGATTGGACATAAACTGCATGTTTTGGGACTCGTCTGCTACAATGCCATCCTGATGGGACAGACAAACCGATGCGCAACAACCAGCCAGCAAGCAAGCAGAAGGGAGAAACCATTGCCAGGAACAGAAGGGAAGAGTCAGACAGTCCAGCACCATCAGGAAATAGGCAGAAAACAAAAGAGATTAGGTTAGTTATTGGCACTGCAAATAGGCTATAGAAAGAGCTTAGTATTATATCACTAAGTTAAACAGAACAAAACACATCTTATGGATTAACCAGAAAGCCCAAATTTTCCTCTCCACTTAATGCACAAGGCTAAGGAGTACATGGATAACTAACCAGAGTACAGAGTCAAAGCAGTCTGGAAGAAACCAGTGGCGAGAGACCTACTGACCTTATCAAAGTAAGGACCACGATCCATGGAAGACTCTTTGGAAATCTGAGGACGAGAACCAGGGCCTTTGCCAACCACACGATTGTAATCTCCAACACTGAGGCCATGCTTATCCATCTCCATCCGCTTGTCCTGTAACAACCCTATGGAAAGGTGGCAGTGTGACTATAACATGACAGATTCATTCCATTTTCCAGACACACCAGAAACCCATTGGTGCTCATGAAGGGCTGAACTGACACTGTGCTCATGCCAGGTATGAAGAGACATCAGTTCAGCTTTCAGCTCTCTGGGCTTTATGGGGAAGGGAACACTATGAATCGATGGCTACAGACAGCCTAAGACTGGAAATAAAAGCATCAATAGATTTTGCTGTGCTTCACAAAAGCAGTACTCTCAGTTTTCTCTTAAAAATAAGCAAGTGTAATTGCTTAAACTTGAGTTTCCAGTCATGAATGCGACTTTTTACTTTTAGTAGCAATAAGCTCTATCGTGGCTTTGAGGCAGCGTTTCTATCACATTCCCTACATTTGTGAATATGTCAGAATATCTCAATTCTTAATCTGATTCAGTTAAGAAAAAAACTAATTATCTTAAAAAAAAAAACTCCAAAATTCAAAGTATTTGTTTACTTAAAGAAAATTTTATCTTTTATGACTAATTCCACAAGGCAAGCTAGAAGATCAACACGAGCTGTAGTAAAGGAGTTCATTTAACACTTCACTGCATGCAGTGCAAGAGAATTACTTGCCAAGCAGATTTTTTAAAGTCAAATTAAAAAAATGAAATAATTTATATATGAAGCTGGCCATTAGTATTAAAATCTGAAATTCAAAGAACAATTTCTTTATACAATAGACTGATCCCTGAATTGAAAATACCCAATTTTAAACTATAATAAAGAGTACAACTGCAATAAAAACCACAATGCTACAATTACTTTTAATGAAATAGTCTATTGTTATACAACAGCGCTATTAATGTGTTACAGAACTATAGGATTTTTTATTTGCTAGAGTGATCATAATTGAAGAGTTCAAATGAAACTGCTCACAAGTCACATTACACCCAGGTTCAAAGGTTTCTAAAGTAACTGTTTGCTATTAATTTAGTTCTTGGAACTGAACCTGTGCTTCCAAGAAGGAGCCACAACAAGCACATGTGTCTCCCGGAACGTTTCTGTTTTTATTTAGTGAAGGGATCCGGCAGGTAATCTGGACACTCACACTACAGGTAACCCACACACCACACCCTGAAACCAGCTTTCATGTCAGCCTAACTTGTATCAGCTTAGTGTGATCCACAGATAACATCACCGCAGCGGCCGCGTGACTTGGGCTGTGGTGCTACTTGTATGCACAGTTTTCCTCTACAAGGGGATTCCTTTTCTTTAGGGAAACACGTATTTAACCACAGATACCTATAACTATATAAATTATATATAGGCTTTAAAAAGTAATTTACAGCAGGATATTAACCAAATAGAGATTGAAAAGGAAAGCAGTAGAACCCAGTTAGGTTTTCCTGTTCTCACCTCCAGACATGTCCATCTTATTGCTCTGTATGGTTTCTTCTGGTGATTCTCTCTGAAGTAATAAAATCATAATTATTTAATAACAATATTTTTTAAAGCTAAACCAAAAAGATTCATATATACTATTAAAATTTAAACCTGCAAGAAAAAGAGAGATCAAGACAAATCAGATGCCATTTTAAACATTTTCTCCCTTCAGTTGTTACCCAATTGAAAACAACCCCCATCCGTCATGTTAAGTAAAACAGCCTACTGGCTGGTACCTGGGTGGTGTTTACACAAACACCTTCCATCAGTAAAGTCTTTTTGCACTGAGGATGTACAGAGGAGAGATAGGTGATAGAGGGGATGCAAACAGAAGTAGAGAGACAAACACGAAGACAATGAGCAGTTGGTAACTGAAGCATTTCAATCTGTGCGCATTGTGACCCATGCTCCAGGGAGGCAGGGTAGGCAGGTGAAGGTACATACTTACTGAAAAACTGAGATTTGTGAATTGCTTAATGAACGGATTGATCCATGCTTCATCTTGTTTATTTCCACCTTTCATTATTCCCTTAAAAACAGAAAAGAATGTCAGTGATGCTCAGGAGATGCTCACCACCTACTGCTTAAATCACGTTGTAAAACGTTATGAATGAAGATTAAAGCTTAATGGTGCTCCTCTCCGGAGCAACCTGCTCTGACTCAGCTTTCAGAAAAGACAACGGTGCACAAACCTTGGCTTGGCCTCCTCTGGGAACTGTCTCACAGAACAGGAAAGGAGCAGTGCTCAGAACCTCCCCACTTCTTATTCTCCTTTCCATGACCAACTCATTCTTATGTTTGACCCTGACATCTCATGATCCAGAATTACCTTTGTGGGCATTTTTTTCATATAGGATGGCCAATTTAAAGATGAGTTAGCTTCTTGTGAAGAACCACTGTTCCACATTCCAATCTCTACATCCTCCTCTTCCTCCCAGCTGGTCTGACGACTGCCTGCCAACGGCATGTCATCTCCACACCAACTGTCTTGCATAGATTTAGGCCCTAGTTGTGAACAAAATTCAGCACGTTAACATTTCAGTGGACACTGCTCTTTCACACTGAACTTAGCTTTATGTCTACATCAAGACAAAGCAGCTTTATATTTCTGAGGGCTTTTAAAGAGGTGTTTCACCTTCCTCAAACACCTCTACTGAAAGATGACACAAAGCACTCACCAGGTTTATTTGAAGCCTGTTGACCAAGAGAAGCATTTCCCCAGCCAGAGGTGCCTGCTGCATCGCTGATGGGTTCTCCCCAGCTGGTACCAGTATCCATGGGTTTACCCCACGCGGAAGTTCCATTATCTACAGTAGTGGCTGGAGTGGAAGGCTCTCCCCAACCTTTTTAAAGCAGTATGAGTTACTGGCACGTTTGCAAACAAGATTTAAAAAGCTATCTAAAGAGGCTCAAGTGTTTTGCCTTTTCTAGATCCACAACATAACAAAATGCATATAAGCACACATTTACATTTTGTATGAAGGTAATTATTACAACTGTAAGCTGTTCCAAAAAAATCAATCACAAACCCACAAATTTCATACGTAAAGAATTACGTTTTGGTAACAGAAATGTCTAAGATATTAAGTTCCCAAGAGCTGCTCATTGTAGTTAAGCTACTCCTCTTCACAGGTGAAAAAGAGACAGAGCACAAAATACTTGATAAAAAACAGGCTAGCTCATCTACAAGCACCATTATTCACTACTCCCAAAAACACAAGATCAGAATGTCCAACCTTGAATCTATATAAATCCCTCATTCTGTTTTGTGGCAGCTCAACATTAGTTTGGGGGGGAGGTGGCTTTGGCAACGTGAAGTTTTAACTGGTAGAATCAAATGAAATAAAATACTTGTCTTCCTTAGATATTAAGCACTTCCTCTGTGTTCTGACAGCCCAGAACTCAGGATAAGCTGTCTAGTCCTCATCGCTCAAGCTATGTAAAACTAGAACAAATCTTCCAATCTGTGTAAAAATAACATCTTTGAGCACTGCTGTAACTTTTTATAACTAAACCCGGTACTTCATTGGTGTTTTCCCTTTCTGCTTTGAAACTAGAACATTGTTCTATAAAGCAAACCCAAAGGAATTGTTTTACAATTAAAATAAAACACAAATTTGCGTAAAACCAAGGCTTACCAGAACCCGAACTGCTCTCCTTGCTAGACATGGCACTTGAAGGCAGTAGCTGCTGATGTACCTGTGCTTGCTGGTCGGAACCGCTGCTACTGTTTGGGACATTTTTATTCCACATATTCACATTTTTGTAGTTGTATTTGCTTGGATCACCCCAAGCAGAAGTTCCATCATCAATTTCCATTTTACGGCGTATGGATTCCGGGGATGGCTCCTCCCAGCCAGTGGGTTCTTCCTCCTTTGCCGGTGCCGGCATTGGCCCACCCAGCCAGCCCGACCCTGGGGGTTTGTTTGTGGCAGATGGTGCTCCCCAAGAGCCAACATCTTGTTTGTTCCACTCTGGAGAGTTGACTGGCTTTGATGAATCCCCCCAACCTTGAGGCTGATTGGATTTGGGAGGGTCTCCCCAGCCCTGGTTCTGATTAGACTTCGCAGGCTCATCCCATCCTGATGAATTATTTGGGTTTGTATTGTTACCTCCCCAAGTAACAGAATTTGATTTACCTGGCTCGTTCCAACCAGATGTGGATCTGTCACTGTCACTGCCTCCTGAACTAGATTTCTTAGCCTCACCCCAATGGTTACTTCTTGAATTTTCACCCCAGCTGTCACCAGCAGAAACTGCCCAACCCTGGTTGGCCTTCTGTCCATCTCCCCATCCCTGTTTGATCTTCTGTGCATCATTCCAAGACGATTTTTCCTCTTTGCCACTTCCCCATGATTGATTGCTCTTTACCATTACTGTAGCAGCAGCATCTTCTTCCCACCCCCCTTGGCTGTTTGACCCTTTGGAGTCTCCCCACCTTGTAGCAGACTTTGGATCTCCCCACCCTGATACAGATGAGGTATCATTATTGTTAGGGCTAGGTCTATCCACACACCCCCCTGAGCTGGAAGTCTGTGTCACAGAGCTTCCCCAGGCCTCTGTCCCATTGTCAGTTTTCCTTTCACCCCGCGGTGATGTTTCGGTATCCCAGGCAGTGTTCTGTTTGATTGGAGTCTGTCCCCAGCCGGAGTTGGAGAGGACACGTGGATCTAGGTCAGTTCTGTTCACTATGCTTTGGAGCAATGCATGCTGGTCAACTTTCCTCCTCTCCCGACTCTGTCCTTCCGTAGTTGCTCTGTCTTCATGGCATCCAGCGCTCTCCGAACTGCCCTCGCTGTCCCCTGTACCTGTTTTGGCCCACGCACTGTTCTGCTCGGTTATCTGCGAAGTAGCAGAACTCTGGCTGTTAAGGTCCTCCTCCTCAGCAGATTTCCATCCATTTGTAAACTTCCTGCTGTTTCCATTCATGCTGTCGTTGGAATGCTGATTACTGGGCAGTTTATTCCACTCCCCGTTTGAAATGCTAGTGCCAGTGTTTTGCGCAGGGTTGCCCCATCCTCTTCTACTCCCACCAGCACTCGCACCATTTCCGCTTCCCCACGGCAGATTCTGGGAGCCGACTGTCCCTGCCTCCCACACCCCTCCTCCTTTATTCCCGTTGATTTGAAAGTTAGTGCTGCCAGGCCCGCTAATGCCCGGCTGCATTAGAGTTGCATTCACAGTGTCACCATTAGCTTGGCTGTTTGGGCCTGGACATTTGTCTCCAGAGTAACCAGAACCATAGGCACCCCATGTCGTACCGTATGACCCACCACTTTTGGCCTCACCATTGCTGAGGTGAGGAATGGAAGTGCCGTTTGTGACTGGAGAGGCCTGAATCTGAGAATGATTCATTGTGCTCACGCGCCAGGCCCCATGCCCTGTATTATTAGGCAGTTCATTAATCTGCACCGAACCAGCAGAGTTTGGTAAACTAGAGGTCATGAAGTTAGTAGTGTTATTTGGTCCATTCATCTCAGTGTTAAGGTTTTGAGGTTGCCCACTGAATGAAACTTTCCTTGTACCATTTACTTCAGAATCGCCGTTTTCCCGAAGGCTTCCCCAGGAACTGTGGGCAGAGCCGCCCACTTTCGAGTTAATACTCTGACTGTTGGGTATCTGACCTATGGTACTGCACTGGATACTTGTGCCAGGATTCCCGCTCCCTACGGACCCTTTCAGGGCATGTCCATTGTTCTCCAATACAGGCCAGGCACCATGGTTGCCATTTGAATTCAAAGTGCTTGGATTTAACCCTCCATTTGATGAAGAGTTTATGGTGCCCCAAGCATTCATTCTATTGTTGCTACTTTCAGATTTGCTGTCAGGAGCATCCACAGAAACTTGACATGTGCTTATTAGGGTCCCATGGGACAAACCCCACGGCCCATTAATACTTCCATTGCCCACATTATTGCTGTTGCTACCAACCACAAACTTATTTTGAGAACCATGTCCAATGCCATTCCGAATGCCATCGTTTTCACCACCTGTGCTCCCTGAAGCCATTATAACGAGGTTCCTCTCTGACCCGGAGCTCGAGGCAGAGTCAGTGTCCATACATTCTGATGTCAGCTCAGGGTCACTGCCTGTGATCGATGGCCATGCTTCTTTGTCAGAGCCGTCTACAATAACTTTATCCCAGTTTGTGCTGGAGTCGCTATTTGAAGAGACTGGTCCCCAGTGGGAATTTTCATAATGGGATCCTAGACCACTGTGGTTCAGATCTAAAGAGAAGGAGGAAAGTCCGAGAACTTTATTATAAATTAAGTATTATTACTCCATTAAGCAGAAGAGGAACAAAAATTATAAAGATGCTAAGGCAAGGATTATTTGAACAGTACAGTTGCTGCAGATGACAGAGAGAGCTCCTGAGTACAGCTGTCCCGAGCACTGCCCCATGCACGACCCTGAACACTTCGCCCCAGCACACAAAGCTGCACTTGCACACAAAGCACAGAGAAGCACTCTGAAATGTACAGCAGGCTTCTCACAAAAATGGGTTTGTTTTTTCAATACTCTATGTCATCAGATACAAAGTATTTTGTAAAAACATACAGCTATTAAAACCTGAAACACTACATAAAATCCCAGTTTTTCTGAAAGGCAGAAACCTAACCAGGATGTTGGACTGACCTAGCAGCACCGACTGCTGTGACCATAGCCAGAGAAACACCCACACCCCCAGCAAAAAACATCGTATAAGATCTCTCAAGTCATTTAAGATATTTTCTTTCATGTAACAATCGGACACAAACCCACAAGACAAACCTAGAGTTCTGCTGCTGCACGAGTACAGGTTAAGTGCAGCAGCAGAACCAATTCTTCTCATTTCCATTTACGTAAAAACTACCGCTTCTTTTTCAGTAAATACACCAGTCACACTGGGACTCAAGAAGACTCACAGCCTACAAAAGCATGAGACAGCCCAAGTTTCACACAGTAACGGCCACAGGAGAAACAAGGGTGCTGGCAGAGCAATTTGGAACGGGGAGGAGTGGAAAAAGACCTGCGGCAGGTTAGTAGTGCTGCAACAGTCAAAAGTTTCTCACAGTTCAGTCTCCACACAGCATTCTTGGGAGGACTGGAAGGCATTTGTTCACCAGAACATAACCCTGGACCTGCCTATCAATGTCCTATCAATGTGTCACAGAAAACACTATTGTACTTGAGCAAATGCACAAGAACTCGAATCTCACCCTGAGAATTTAAAATTACATTTAACCTATATGAAGAGACTAATCACAGTTAAGAGTTGTCTGCACTCTCATGAAGCAGAGGAACAGCACCGTCAAATTGGTCCTAACAAAACAAGATCTTGATTACACACACCTCATCCCAATAACACCATCCACTTTAAATCCCACACAGAAGTGCAGAGAGGTCAAACAGCCCAGATTCAGCATGGAGAAGGAGATGCAGGTTATTTCTACCAACCAGAGTCAAACATAAACAAACCCTCATTTGCACAACAACAGAACACATAAAAAGAAAGCCTGTACACATTAAAATTCTACTGTACTGAGACGTGCTGCAGGTTGTAACAGGCCGATATGGTTCATTTCCAGGCATCCAGAATTTTACCCCACTCAATACAAAACCACCTCGCCCCTTGTTCCTGGACATAAATGTGTCTCAGTGATTTCTAGCACAAGCCACTGCTCTGAAATGTTCTTATGTGAATATCCACAGCCCACAGACTTCTGAGACTGGGTAGACAAATACCTAATTATCACTGTTTTTTCCTACCTGGCACAAAACACCCTCAAACCTGAAAAAAATCACAGCTGAGACCATGGTACATTTGGTGCAGAGCAGAACAAGCCAATAACTGCCTGCTCCTAGTTTCCTCCCCAAAACTATTTAGAAGTTGCAACTGAACTTCTACTGCTTAAACCCTGGACAAGAAGTTTACATAAACCTGTGTTTCTTAAAATTCAGTAACAGTTTTTTCAATAGTTTGTAATTTAAAATTCAGTGCTTTCTGGGTACGACAGACCCTGCAGGAGATGCGTGCAGGAAACTGTATGGTTTTTCTAAAGTTGTTTGTTTAAATTAACATTGTCTAAAATAAACAGCAGGATTGAGAAGCGTGGGTTAGGAGATCCCTGAATCTTGCCCCATCTGTCCTTTCTCAGCCCCACAGTCCTGGGTCCCCCGGGTTGTCACTACTGCACCTCACCAGTTATTTTACCTCCAGTGCATATGAAAACATGCACTTTAGTAAACAAGCTTTTTAGAAAAGCATCTTTATTATGAAATGACAAAACAAAACCCCAAACCTGCTTGTTAACATCAGGTTTCTCTGTATCTGCAGAAAAAGGTCCTAAAGTCTGCTTGCGTCTTCTTAATGTGCTCCTGCTCAAGAGTTCGCAGATGTAGCTGTTAATCTTTGCTACAGCATCCCAACTGTCACTCCAGGGCAGGAAAGTGGCCAGGACATGGGTACACTGTCCCTCTGTGCCCAGCCCAGCGGGCAACTCTCCAAAAGGAACCATCCCACGTGCCCCCCTGCTCCCCAGCAGTGCCTCTGGACTGTCTGGTGTGGGCCCAGCACCCCTGCAGGCTCTCCAAGGGGCCACACTCAACACAGGAGCAGAGGGGAGGATCCACATCATCCCTTGAGGAGCAGCCTTCAAGGGACACTGGAGAGCTGCAGCATGGACTGTTCTCCAGAGCGCTGTGCCCACAGCCGCCCGACAGGTACATGGCACCGACACAGAGCCTGTACCAAGCATCCTACCTGCGCTGCTCCAGTGTAAACATGGCACCTCCCCACACATCACGTGCTCTCCAAGGTATTACATACAGAGCAGTGCTCTCCACCCTCAATTCCAGCAAGCTGCACGCCACCACAGGCCTTCACCCCAGCATACGCTCAGTACTCAGAACAGAAAGGCGCTTGGACGTGGTTTTCTCCACAGTGCTGTGAAATCTCTGATGGAAAGCACAGCCTTGCACAGATTAGTTGATTTAATACCACAAAAGAGCAATTTAACATGGAAGCATAAGGGTAAAAAGAAAAGACACAGTTTTTTAAAGCTAAGGTGCCACACAAAATATCTTTTTGGTATGAATTCTGATGTTATTTTAGGAAATGAAAAACACTGATGCCAAAGCAGCATGTGATGATACAGAATGCGTGCATGTCAGTCACAAAGCACATGCGTTGGAAAACATAAGCCGAAGAGTAATAAAAAAAATAAAGAATGAAGCAGTGAAGACAAAGCAGTGTGAGACAGAGCACTACTGTGGACAGACAGGGTGGAACGGAGGCGAGGTTTGAGAGCTAACCTGACTGGTTAGGAGAGTGGCTCACCAAGTCCCGAATGGGAGGCATGCCTACAAAAAAAAAAAAGCAAGAGAAGTAGAGAAGTGTTACTGAATGAATCCAGCTCGCTGAGAGAAGACCTTGCACCGTTTTGTGCCCTCAAACCATTTTGCTGGCAACATTCCAGTTGGGAACAGCCTCACTCTGATGCTGAACACCCCACAGCGAAAGGGTGCCAAGAGCCCACCCAGCTACTACAGCAGCATTTACTTTGTTATCAGCAATCTTGCTGCTTCTACTAGATACTTACAGTACTAGTTCTTTTTTACACATTTGGCATTAATTAACTGATTTAACATATTTTTTGTTTTAAAAGTTTGATTTCAATAAAAAAAGAAGGAAGAATTTATAGTTATGGAAACCCAAACCAGTCAGTTTTTGTCTGTACTAACTCAGAATTTTAGAGGTCTGTCCTGAAACTTGGGCAAGCTCACAGCACCGCTTTGAATGGCAGCATTCTCCACCTGACAGTCATTATTCTGCCAGCTGATTTAGAAAACAGTAACCACCAAGCCTGGTTCAGCTCTGATTTAAGCCAAGTAAGTGCACAACAACCCACATCTACCACTCTTTCACAGCTGCTTCCTCCCAAGTGTCCTCTGCTGCCTCAAGACATGAAGTCTGTCTTGCCTGTGCCTGGACTGCAGCCACCTCCACGCTTACCTCACACAATTAATCAAACAGATTTTTGAAACCATTCCAGAATTCCAGCACTGAAAGACTGCTTTCCTTTACATCCCATCTTGCCTACTTTTCTCAAAGAACATGGCAAAACCTCCACACCAGACAGCACTCCTGGTGGTACGGGAGGAACGCTCTTCCCGCCATACAGCTATGCGTCACCAGAACGTGAGACCCTGGCCTCCAGCTTCCCTTGTACTCAGGGATGCCCAGGCATAGCAGAGAGGTAACAAGGACCTGACGGCACAGTGACCGAGGATGCTAGATATGATACAAATGTCTCCTTAAGATGGCAAAGTGATTTGGACTACCTTTCTCTCCCCTACAGGCTCTTGAAACCTTGTTACAGAATCCCAGAATGGTTGGGGTGAGAAGGGCCCTCTGGAGATCACAGGTGAGCTCCAACTTCCTGCTAAAGCAGGGTCACTTTCAGCAGGTTGCACAGGAACATGTCCAGGCAGGCTGGAATATCTTCAGAGGAGACTCCATACCCTCTGGGGCAGCCAGTTCCAGGGCTCCATCACCCACACAAGAAAGAAGTTTTCTTCATGTTCAGGTGGAACTTCCTGTGCTCCAGTTTGTGCCAGTGCTCCTTATCCAGCTGCTGTTCAACACTGAGCAGAGTCTGGCCCCATCCTCCTGCCCTCCACCCAACAGATATTGATGGAATCTCTTCTCCATCTGCTCTTCTCCAGGCTGAACAGACCCAGGTCTTCCAGCCTCTCCTCCTAAGAAAGATGCTCTAGTCCCCTCATCAGCTCCATGGCCTCCACTAGTCTCTCTCCAGTGGTTCCTTATCTTTCCAGAGCTGGGAGGCCCAGCCACACAGGCACAATATCCAGCAAAATCCAGTAACACCAGGAAGAATGCAAGACAAATGGGAACCCAATGAATTACATGTTGGGTTGGCATTCAAAAACAGTGAAATGAAGGACAGGATATTCAAAAAACCTCAAGACACAATGAGACGGTTTAATAGGTTGTGTAAAGAGCAATACTTTATATTGGTTTATACATGAATTTTTATTTGAATCGTTGAATCACAGAATGGTTTGGGTTAGAAGGGACCTTAAAGCCCATTCAGTTCCAATTCCCTGCCTTGGGTAGGGACACCTCCCACTGGATCAGGGTGCTCAAATCCTCATCCAACTCGGCTTTGAAAACCTCCAGGGATGGGGCAGTCACCATTTCTCTGGGCAACCTGTGCCACCTGGGCCAGTGCCTCCCCACCCTCACGGTGACAAATTATTTCCTAATGTCTAATCCAAATCTTCTCCCTTTCAATTTAAAGCCATCCCCCCTTGTCCTATCGCTACAGGTCGTTGTAAAAAGTCCCTCCCCAGCCTTCTTGTAGGCCTGCATATGTGCCAGAGAAAAAGCTTTGCCTTAGAAGCAAGCAAGTATATGAAAGGTTACTTTAAATCTGACTATAGACAGGAACAAAACCATACAGAGGAAGTGAAAAAAAAGATTAACTGCTTAAAAATCACCTCTTGGAAAGGGAGAGAATTCTCCTGGTATGCTACAAAAATAACTGGAAAGTAATATCAGAAACGCTCCTCACAGGGCACATGGATACGCTGCTTCCAATGCTTTGACTATTTACTTTCATTTTAAATACTGCTTCTTCAAGATTCACTAATCAGAAAAGCTCAAAATTTAACTAAAACTCGAAATATCGAGGTTATTTTCCAGAAACCTTCTTTTTTTAACTGAAGGTGCTGTGAGTTACATCCGTTGTGGTGGATGAAACACTGGGAATTCAGTAAAGTTCCAGCAGAAACTGTAAGAGCAATTTACATCATCATTTCTATGCACACATCAAAGAATAAACGCAAGAAGTATTTGTCCAACAGAGTAAGTGTTAGCATGCATTAATACCAAATCCCTTTGAAAATCTAGATCTCTGCAAAGAAAGTTACTTCTTTTCCAGCCAAAAAACAGACTGCCCTGATTGTCCCAAAAACTCTGCTGACCTGCATGCTCTCACACTCCCTTAGTGGCAAGTTAAGCATGTTTAACAGCTGAGTGCACTGTTCTCAGAAGGGTATTTGAAGAGAAGGCACAAGAAGCCCAAATAACACAGGATAACCACACCTAAACAGTGACAAAGGTAAAGGTTGATCTGTTTTAGAGACAACCAAGCTTCAGGTGGCTGAACAAAGCAAAACTCTGACCTAACAACATAAAGCAACTCTGATATTGTAAACAAGCTGTACCCCAGCTACACTTCCAGATAGAACCCAAGTGCCTTGAGATGTTGTTGAGAAGCTCTGCAAACTGCCTGGAAGACCCCTCCTTGTGAGAGCTGGGTATCAAAACTGGATGTCAAAGAGATGCTTTGTACCATGGCTTTGCATGCACCAACTACTGGGATAAAGCCTGGGAATTCAGAACGTGTCAGTGGTCGTACTGGCTCCACAATCTTTTCAGGATCAGACCCATCTACTGTACACTATGGCATCACGGAACAACTGAGGTGTCTGAAGGTTCAGTCCAAAACTTGCACAAAGATGCCTGAAACCACCCTGTTATATAATGCTGCTAC
This sequence comes from Dromococcyx pavoninus, assembly GCA_033558185.1. NCBI lineage: Eukaryota > Metazoa > Chordata > Aves > Cuculiformes > Neomorphidae > Dromococcyx > Dromococcyx pavoninus. Next base: position 97,085 of record JAUMJL010000349.1, on the reverse strand, counting down.
ACAGGAAAGCATCTCATCATGCTGCAGCTTACATTCAAGCTTTCAATAATATTACCACAAATGTATCACTGATAATTGAAATCAAACTATTTGATTGCAGTTAAAAGAAACCAAGGGACCTCTCCCTTACCTGGCTGTTTTTTGCTGCTGCTCGGCACTTCTCCGTTGGTCACCGGCTGTTTATTTGGGACAGCGCTGCCTCCTGACTGGCCGTTTAATACTTTAGGAGTAGATCCCAGGTTTGCAGCTATAACTGGTAACTGCTGACCTCGTTTCAGAAGCTGTTTCTGTTCCTGGTGTCGAAATCGCGGTGGTACTTCACGAGGAGGGTACCGAGGTGAGGGCTGCTGCTGCTGCTGCTGACTGCTGGCTGGGGCCCGCTTGGCATTATTGTTAGTGCTGGTTGCTGTGGAAGTGCCACTGGAGGGGATGGGCTGAGGCTGGCTGACGCTTGTCTTGGTTTGTTCTGGCACTGCCCCCACCCCCAAAAAAGAGAAAGTGGGACAAAGTTATTCATAAGAACAGCAGCTTCAGAAAGCTGAAGTCAGTATTTTGAGATATGCTTATCTATTCGGTAACGGCAGCGTTTCTTCCGATTCATATTGTTAACCCCCTCCCCATGAAAAGCTCTCTTATCCCATGACCACATGGCTTTAACAGCATGGATTTGTAAGTTCTGCCATCACTCCGACCAAAGTTATCTCAGGTGAAGTATGCTCCTGCTACAGATTTTGACAGCTCCTCTAGACACACAGTCCCTATGCCCATTATTGTGGTATTTAAAAGAGATTTAAGTACTTAAAAAAAACCCCTTACTCCAATGGGAAACTTAAGTGTTACACATAGCAAAATACGATGGTCTTGCACAAACAGAACGAGAGGTGACTAGGACTGTTAAGACTTGCCTGCTTTATCAGCCAAAGGGAATACCTGAACCGCCCAAAGCCAGGCCGTGGCCAGCAGGAAAAGCTAATGGCACAGGCAGCCCCAAGCACAGCTTGGCAGGACTGTGTCGGCATCGCTACAATGCCAAGCATGCAATTGCAACTCCAAATTACCCTTTGGTCTTGGCAGCACAGCCACTTCAAGACAGGATGAAGGTCAAAGACTTTACAGAAGCCAACTGTGCTGGGGAAGAGGGAAGTGGAGGCAGGCACTTCCGCTGGGGCCTAGTGCAGGCTCTCGCTCTGCGCTGCCGGGTGAGCGTTGCCCTGTGATGGAATAGCCAGCAGCTCCTGCACTGCCATGCTTATATCCAGTAGTTTTGTACACTGGCAGTGTCTGAACAGATATGACCTGAGACTCAGGAGCAGCATCCTTACCCACCTCCTTGCTGTGTGCCTCTGAAGTTTCCCAGCATGTCAGCAATGCTGTTACCACGTGACTGAAAATGTCATTTGAGGGTTTTTACAACTCTTTGGGTTTTAATCATTTGCTTTCATGAAGAGATACATGTAACACAACATAAAAATAAATGAACAAAACTCCTTAAACTCTTGTTCAAAGAACCCAATTTGAATGCTGTCAACTGCACTTCTGACTATTTTTTAATTTCTACTAAAACACAGTAACGCATTTTGAAAAACACAAGCATGAAGGCCTTTAGAATAAAACACCACCCAAGAATCAGCAGCTGAGCTGTGTATTTATGGAATATTATATTTAGGCTGCCTAAGGAAAGCCAAAAAGAGAACTGTGAGGGAGCTGCTCACCCAGCACGCTCCATTTCACAGCCAGCTGGAGGGGACAGAATTAAGGGGAGGAACAAGCAAGACATAAGTCAATTTAATGTCCAGAGCACAGGGAATAGAAGGCATTCAAAAGCAATTAAGATAAATTGGCAAGTTGATAAAAATCCCCAACACTGTAACAAATTCCATCACTTTAGGTTCTTATAACATTACCAGAGCAGTAACTTCGATTCCTTGCACAACATTTTGATGCATATAAAGTGACAACAAATTGCAATCAAAACTGAATTTCACAAACAAAGTAGACTTCAACACATCTACTCCAATTGATTCCTTATTAAAAAGTTCCTGTTTTAAAAGTAATCAAAATAAGTGCCAATTGTCCCCCTGAGCCCCAGGGAAGGAGAGCGCTGTTTTAATAAACAGTTAAGAGTCCGTCACCCATTCCATGCACACGCACTTAGCACAGGTCTGTGGTCCAGGTACTGCACCCAGCTTTGACATTCAAACCCCTGCATTCCCCTCCCACAGACTGCATGCCCGCTGCCCAAGCCTTGCTGTCTGATGTGTCCTCGCAACTCCTGCTGTAGCAGCTGTGCCCCGGTTCCTCTGGCTGGTTTACACCTGAGGTGTGCTGACAGCAGGACACAGAGAACAGCTGCTCTGGCAGCCTGTGTATCGTTATCCAGCCCACAGGGCAGCCATACAGCACCAGTGCCCTTTGGGACATGCACAGTCCTCAGTCTGCCCCACACTGTGTTCAAGCGGGTTTATTGTCAGCTCAAATGGGAAGCACACCCTGCTTGAGATGTTCAACACAACACCCTGACATGGGCAGTGAGAGAACTGGTGTCCCTATGCTGCTACTGCCATTCGTGTAGCCTTGCTTCCTGCCAACAAAGCGAAATCTTTTATATGTGACATTCCACAAGAGATCCAAACCCATCTGCGAGCCTCATGCTTAGGGCAGTGCTACAGCACAGGAGCACGAACACTGCACTTCCCCACCCAAAACCACTTTCAGACAAAGTACACATTATAACCAAATCCAAGGGACCTGCAGGAAGTCAAAACACTTGCAGCTATAACAGAGTACAACAAACACACAAACCACTTGCTGCCAGGCCAGCCCTGAGGCTACGCCACAATTAAGACTTCACAAACAGCTTAAGGAAATTCTCTTTCTTGCATACGCCATGCAACCCCTTCTTTAGCAAACGTGGGAACTCCTTCTCCTACAACCAGGCAGTTAAACAGTAATCTGACCAGATCACAGGGTTCACTACAGGATACCCACAGTTCCCATTTGGATGTTAATTTCAAGCCAAAGTTAATAAAAAGTGTCACAGAATTCCTTTGCCTCTGATTCCACAACTATCCCAGAGTAAGTTTTAAGCTATACTGTCCAACATTTTCTGGCCCTTAACTTCTCAGAAGATTAAATAGCACATTAATATTCCAATCCAGCTACTATAAATGCCAGCAGCCCTTAATCATCAGCTTAATACTTTAAATTTGTTAGAAACAAGTTGCTTGTTTAAAAGTTTGTTCTGCGCACCAGTACTTTATTCGGAATCACCTTAAGGCAGAAACACTAACAGACTCGCAGTCTATCGCAGTTAATTCACTTAATTAGTGCTAGCAAGTCAACAGAAATGAACATTCAAATGAGATTTTCAGAAAGAACCAACCTGCGGAACCCCACAACGCAGGGACGGTGAAGTTACGGTTTACAGAGATTCCAAAGCAAGGCGCTTCCAACTTGTGTTGCTTTCCCACTCTGCAGATTTCATTAGAAAATGGAGGAGAAGCATGGTGTCATTTTACTGCTCCAGGAGCGCTGCCTGCCAACTCCTCCTGGAGCAGGGGCCCAGGGACCGCAGCTCCCCTGCCAGCAAAGAAATGGCAGCTGCTGGAACAACTTTAATGCAGATGGAAAACAGTTTCGCACTCGCCCCAAATCAGCATACAAAGATCAAATCGACTACTAAACCACACAAAGAACAGCGTCGAGCTGTCAGTTCAGCGTTTCTCTGTGCTGCTGCTGGAGCTGACCTCCCAAAAATGCACAGCAATGCTCCCTCCCTGCGTGCCATGCCCCACGGAGCTTTCGGGGCTGGAATGCTGAAGGGCAAACAGAGGAAGTCTGGCTTTCAAGCTGACACACGTAAGATGCAGTGCTAGAATTTTCGTTGTGGAAAAATGGCCGCAGCTGTAGCTCAGCGAGCTGATCTGGAAAATATCTCGGTGTGTGCCAAGGCGTTAACCCCTGCCGAGCCGCAAGCCCGCGGCAACGGGTTGCTCCAGCAGGCACGGTCAGCAGCGGGTGAGTCTCACACTGCTCATTTCTGCTCTTCACTTTCAAGGTTTAAAAGCTAACCGTAACAGGTTTTCCAATGAGGAAAAGCACAATTAGGTAAGCAGGGAAAAAGCCCCATGGAAAAGTCCAGGCGAGTCAGTGCATTCGGGTGGTTCTGCTTCTCTGAGAAGAAAACAAATCAGGAGTTTCCAAGGTGGGAAATATGAGTCAAAGATTTCAATTCCACACCCAGCTATTTTTAAAAGCACTCTCCGTTTCAGCGTGTGACTCAAAGTTTATCCTGCTCTGCAATAAAGCAGTACTTTGTGCATCTGCTTTCTACAAAGCAGTGGATTTCAGAATCAGAGCTGACAGATGTTTGCAGCACTGGCTCGCACCTTTTCACTAAGCAGGAAAGCATTCCAAAGAGCAGGCAACCACGCTGGCGCCTGCACGAACACTGCTGGTCAGTGGCTATAAACCCCCTCACGAGGCCATTATGGACATATGCTACAATGTGTGCAGAAAGGGGTCTCAGCTCATAGTGAAGGCTTGTCCTGCAGGAGCACACTGTGATACTGGTGTGATCACACAACAACACTCAAACATCCTCCTTAAACAGTATTTATTGGAGTGTCGGCTCACCATCAGCCACTCATGGCCACAGTGTTCCACAGAGTCTTGTTCTAGGAGAAATTCAGGATATATGGATCGATTTGCCTGTCTTTAATAGCACTGAGATTAAACACAGCACAAATACAGCCAAGCTAGAAGGACTACCACAGCAACCCGCAGCTCTACAACATTCTCGACAAACAAGGTCTTTCAAATGATACTTATTTTTCCCTAAAATACCTGGTACAAAAGCACTTGGAGGGCACTTGTCGCTGGAAGAATTTGTTACACTAGCTGCTGCATGACTGAGACCCCTTCCGCTTAGCAACTACAGAACACATCCAGCCCCCATGAACTTCCTCCTCCCTCTCTTAATAAAACCAGATGCATAAAACCAGACAGGTTAAAATACTTGAAACCCGCAGGAATGGCATACATGCATTTTTAATGACAATACTGCAGGATTAAAATGCTGTTATACTTGTATCAGAAACATTTACAGTCACAGAATACTCATTATTTCCATTCCTAATCCTGAACAGAAAGAAGTCTGCCCTATTAACACCCTCAGCAGGCAGTGTTACAACTTTACACGCACACTGGTGCTACGTCAGCTGGTACAACCACAATTGCTACCTTAGCTGAAACAACATTTGGAGCGACCCGAACTACGCTTAAACCCAAGAGCGACCCTCCCTCCATAACCAGTGACTGCTCTGAAAGAAGGAACAGAGCTCTGAATTATTTAGGGATCCTATACTCTTGTATTTTATCACGCACAGAATAAATAATTTAAGACATTAACGCGATGGAAACTTGGAAACTAATGAAACATTAATTTGCATCCTGAATACAAGGAGGCAAAACCGTTGAAACAATGAACAAGCTATGCGCAACATAACCAACTAATTCTGCTCCTAAAGAAACTGTTGCAAAGAGTTGTGTATCTGCCTCCCATCACGGTTGTACCTCTTTCAGGGCTGCTGGCTTGGAGTTCTTCCACAACTCTAAATTCCTGCTAAACTTCCCGAAATACCCACTTAATAACAACCTAACATTAAAACTGGAACTTAATACTCCCAGTAATAATAATAATAATAATCAGTAAACATCACATTTCCAAGTAGAAGAAAACTGAAATGCCGCTGTCCTGAAGAAGAGCAGCATTCTCTTTCCGTCTGAGGATCCCTACCAGGTGCCTGCGGAGCAGCACAACAGCCCAACCATCCTCATGCTATTTTTAGCCCTTCACTCTTGCAACCTTGGCCCTGGCGTGATGCAGACACCAGTGCAGCGTGAGTGCATGGGTCAGATGTTCAGTCAAAATGGGCATCAGTATTTACAGCACAGGGTTTTATAATTTTCCCTCGTCACTGTCTTATCAGATACAGTTTATCACTTCAGAATGAAACCAAAACCCTTCACAATTCTTCAGATCTGGTATGTGATCCTAGTGGCTTTACGGGAGAAACAGAGAGAACATGAGTGTACTGCAACTGCAATCCCATGCATTGCTCAGAGAACAGTGCTTTAAAAAACAAAATGAAGAGTATTTATTAATTACAATACTCTTCCACACTTCTATTAAGTATTCAGTCCTGTGCCCAAAGGCACACAGACATCCTGATTCCAGTGACCGAAGTCTGACTGGAAGGGCCAGGACCTGCAGCCAGTCCCCAAAACCCTAGGATGGCTGCACATTCGGGATGTGAGCTCTCATTGCTGGCATCGGTGTAGGAGTGGTTCACAACGGTCCTTCAGCTACCATGTCTCTGCCTCAAGCAACCCCTACGGCATAAGCAAAACATCAACCACTTCAAAGCATCCCATAGCACTCCATGATACAGAACCTAGGCTGCCCTCCTTGCCTTTGCAGAGCATCACCACATGATGGGAATGTGTCTCTGGGTACCTGGCAATTGGTACTGCAGTCCTCAGCAGGAGGATCAACACAGTTTGTGTGTTGAGAACCAGCCTCTTCCATTTCGACCACATGCGCCCTAGCACACTTCTTCACAAGCACACCTCAGGAACAGACACTTCCATTTGCTCCTTGCCTCTTCTCAAGCGCAGCATGTCCTCCACCGCCACACTACCTTCATGCCAGAACAGCCCTTCAAACGCTTTTTGATTTTGCCAACAGTAATTGCATCTCCGCTACGCAGGGCTCCTGAGCTCCTGCTTCAACCACTGCTCAAGTAAGTATTAAATTAAACACAGCGTTCCCTGGAAACAGGGATTCAGTGAACACTCCACAGGATCACTTGTGTAATCATCATCCACTTCCCAACTAACAGGTTACAAGCTAGAACTAAAAAGAAAGTGAAAAGAATCTTTTTTCTTCTGTTGCAGAACCTGGTTGAAATGGTGATCTGTGTAAAACCCACAAACGCTCAGAATAACGGCAGTGTTTCCAGCCTGCCACTGAACGTCAAAATGACAGCTTTCAGATACTGTTATATTCATCATTTCATCAGGATGAACCCTCCCCAGGCAACAGTTAAAACCAGACATATCAATTACTTGTCTATCAAGCATTCCCAGCCCCAGTAGCACTTAGAATATTTGGGAATCAAGTTTCAAACAGCTCCCCTACATGGATCCACACATGGTGTGACTAGGAATGCCAGTGTGTGTGTGCACACTGCCCGAACAAACGGGAAGGATAAAAGCAAATAAGGAAAGAAATCAATTCCTTTAATTGACATGCCTGGTGTTGTGTAAGTTAAGAATGGAAAAAAAGAAGAACAGAAGACTCCAAACCCTGGAATAAACCCTTGGCCACTGCTCCTCTGGTTTTCTGTGGTCAGTGCTTGAAAAAGTGCAACTGAAGTTTCAAGGTTCCCATCTTTTAGTTTGAGAAGTGCTTTCAGTGACCCATCTGATTCAGCACGTTGGAAAATGCAGCAATAACACAGAATAGAAAGAACTGTAAAGTAACTTACCTTTGATTTTTTGTTCAATGGCCTAGAACAAGAAAAAAGAAGTGTCAGTGATTGGTGTAGATAAGAAAACCCACATGTGCATGCACTGTTTCACACAGCAACATTGGGTTCTGACTTCCATCTTTTAAAATGCCTTAAAGTTATTTAATTGTCTACTTCAGAAGCCTTGCTCTAACCCACCCTTGCCTATTATTCTTTCTGCCTCAAAAGCTGTTTAAACATTAGAGAAGACAAAATTAATTTGAAAGATAACTACATGAAACAGCCCAAATTAAACTTGCAAATCACGATGTTTGAAGTGAGTTAAAACTGTGCCTGGAAGCAAGGAACCTCCATCGCTTTCCCTGAGGAATGCAGCAGGGGAAGGTGACGGGGGGGCAGACACTGACAGTAAGAAAGAAAGTAAATGCAAAAGCTTTAAGTCTTTCATTTCCAAGATTGAACTGGTTAAAGCCGTGATACAGCCAAGATGAGAGAACTAATTGAATAAAATTGTATCATAGGATGAAGATGGGGAGAGAAGCACACCTTCATTATGCAGCTTTGCCTGTAAAACAGTGAATCTGACTGCATAAAGGACTTCTCAAAAGCACAAGTCACAGTTCTTTCTATCACAAACTATTTTTTTCTTAATTATCACTTTAAAAACGTGCTATCTCTGAAGTACAATGAGATTTAACTCAATGTGGTCACTTTGGTAGCCGTACACAATCCATTTTGATGATGATATCACATATACTCACAGTATGCAATAGATTTGCTATTTAAGCTATGATTGTCTATAATTAAAACAGTGAGGAGAGAGAAGAGTGGGCATGTGTGAATGCAAGAGAAGTTCACTGATGCCCCGGTGTGCTTTGAGACATGGTCAGTCAGCCATCACACTACCAAGGCTGAGTATCGCAACTTCATTAACGCCTTCAGCGCCACCTCCTCCCCTCTCTCAAGCAAATTGAGTACATGAACAGAAAACCCTGCTTTTCCAGCTTCTTAAGCAGACAAAAGCAAGGATACATTAAAAAACGTGTCCCTGTCCAACAGTTCAAGGTGTGTCCTCTTGCTCCCACGAAACACTGAGCATAAGCTTTCTTTTATTTTACTGTATGCTCTGAAGCAATTGCTACAATAGCCACAGACTGCAGAACCTCTTTCGGGGAAAAGCCACGGTGCTATGGAAGTGCAACAGCCCCTGGAATCAGGAAAGCAAAAATAAAGCCAGTGGCTGCCTACATGCATCTATCAAAACTCCACACCGTGTTCATTATCAATACTTCCCTGACTCCAGCACCACCACCCCTCACCTTCCAAAAGGCGGCTGATGTACTTGGTACCACGAAAGAACGCCACAACTTCTCACTTTGCTCTTTGTTCAACAAATGTGGTTAAAAAAAATCATTCTGAAGGCTTGGGAACCTCTGTGTGCACTTCAACTCCAGGGCCTTGTATGCACAGAGCTGCCCTGGCACTGAGGGGTCAAACCCCATTTTCATACGGTCATGACAATGTAAATGGAACACAGCGGGTTTTCCCAGGAAAGCTGCTGGGCGTCAGGATGCAAGCATTGCTCAACTCAGGGTGTGTTAAGTGTCACCTCCCTGTGACTGCTGCTGTTCTCCTTTGCTCCCTTTCCTTCAAATTATTAAAGAACTACAGCATATATAAACCCCAATCATCTGCTTTTGCCTCCTCAGAACAAATACACAACACCTTTTTCAGTTCTTGCCATGCCCATTACATGGGTTTAGAGCACATTCTACACATGTGAACTGCAATAGAAACAAACCATAAGATGACTTAATTCTGCCATAGCTTCACTCAAATGAGCTTGGCTGGAGTTAAAAACTCGATTCATTAGCGTAGCACTGACCTGTGAAGAGGGAAATGGGACAACTGGGATTTTTCAGACTTTTCTTGCTGCTCTGTCTGTCCACAGCACCCACAGAGATTAACAGAGAAAGGCTCACAGGAGGAGGCTCTTGACTGCTTTTTATACCAAGTGCTATTCTCCAAAAAAGCAAAATCACACCTGAACATCTTTCAAGTAGAGACTGCAAAATGTACCAGTGCTTGGGCAGGGTTAAATGCTGCTCTTGCAAGAGAGCCGATGACTGATAACCCAGAACAGGATGTGCTCAAGAGATCAAACAGAAACAGTTGGCTGACAGAATGAAAACAGCAACTTTGGTCAATCTGAAACTGCTCAAGAACATCAACGGAACAGAAAAGGGTTCTCCCTGTGACTGAACTGCATTAACAAGTTCTCATTTTCACCTAGAATCAACCCATACCTGTACTTGTTTTTCCAATAGCAAAGCAAACTGGCAGTTGTTTGTCACCATGGACTTTCAGAGGGATACTCTCTTTAACCTAGACCAAGGTTAAGTTTCTCCAGGAATGCACCTGAGCATTCTTGTGACATCCAACTCCTTTCCCATAGGAGCTGTTGACATTCCTGATGTACAAGGTCCCTGCACTCAACACTTGGATAGTCTGAGAACAGAGCACATCAGCAAGGACGTGCGACTCCTGAATGGCAGGAGAAAAGCTTCCAGTTTTGGGCAAAGGTCTGGCCTCTTCTCATTCAAAACATGTTTATGCTGCTATTTCTTCCACAAATTCCACTCTCAAATGTGCCTTTCAAACTCATGAAAACACTGAATTTTGGGGAGGAAGTCAGCTACTAGGAATCGCTTGTTTAAAAGAATCAGATTCTACAAGTAAGCCACCTCCTTCCCCATTGCAACTTCTGATTAAAAAAGAATTCTGAGAGGAAAATAAGTTACAAATTTACAGTTGAGGTCCAAAAATTACTAAGCAGCTTTGCTGTCACTTACTGAGAAGAACCTCTCACTCCAAAACATGAGTGAATTCCTCTCTAGGAGCACTGTTCTGATACTGCCTCATTCAGATTTGCTGCCAGACCAGGCACCTCTCGACTTTGTGCCAGTGCTTAACGAACAACTTCTCTCAGGTCGATAGGCAGAGCTGGCTGCTCGGTTCTGTGTTAATAAATACCTAGCAGCAGTCAGGTGAACCAAAGAACAAGGGATAAGCAGGTTCCCTGTGCTACCACCAGTCAGAAGATGCAAGTCTGAAATGGACATGTTTTTAAAAACATTTACAGGCTCCTCTCAAGCTCAGGGTCAATATTTAGAATCAATAGCCATGATTAGTATCTTGACAGTAAACAGGAATTCTGAAGTGTTTACAAGCATTTCTGTGATGTTTCCACCCCAAAACACCTTTGCTGTCCATATTTTGCCTTTTATCCACCTCCCCTAACACCATTTCTCTTATGACCTGCATGTTCCCACGCTGAAGGATACAATATGTTAAAGAAAGGCTACAGCTGAAAACCACTAACTTAAAAAACGTCAATTTTATTCCACTAATAAATGCACTAAAACTGAGGAAGCTTTCAAACTTGAAACTGCTCCAACTGACAGCCAGGAGAAAGAATGGTCATCTCGGAAGAATATTTGCTCCCTGCAGAAACTGCACACAAAGCCAGTTCAGATGTGCAAGACGTCAATCACCTCCATGGAACTGACAGCACAGTTAAAGGCTAAAATGTTAAATTAAAGCCCCCACAATATTAACAACTAACCCAGGGTTTATTTATGATGACACAAAGCAACGCGTAAGTATGGGGTTTTATTTCTTAATGTTCAACATACCTTTTTTTGAGCAGCTTCCTTCTTCTTCTTGTCTTCTTTTCTCTTTTTCCTTTCTTCCATCAACTGTTCTTCCTCTTCTTGCACGAAATCCCTGAACCACACAGTTTGTAATTAACTCTCCCAAAATACAATCTGTACACATTTAGATTCATTTTAGAACAATTATTTCACAGTGACACAAAAGGAACTGGGGAATTTTACTTCTAATTGGATAATATTTCTATAGGGACGATGTACTTTGACTGCAAACCACAAGTGACAAAACTTGAAGAGCAGAAGCAGTGTCAGGCTACATAGAAGGTTTTCTTTTTTTTCCCAAACTTACAATGAAGGCTCAGACACTCATTTAATTCAGTGCAAATTCAGATGTTATTTAATCTCTACCTGCTATTGTGAATTTGAATGACGCTGAGCCCCCACACGTTAGCTCCTCCCTGCCACGCGTGATCAGCTCTGATCCAGCACAGAGCCTGGCCATGCTCAGCAGAAGCCAAGCGCTGGGTTCCTCCTCGGCCATGTGCACCCTCCAGCATCCACACCGGTGCCCAACAGCCCGGCTGCAGCCTGCATCAGCTCACTGATCCCAGCACTGCCTCCGCACAGACACAACCTATGTATCACGTTTTCCTGTCTGGGCAGGGAGCCGATTCAATGGGCTGGGTGCCTGCACAGACGGCACTGCAGGCACAAAAGGCACACAAACATGCAGGAACAGATACTGAAGAGCTTGGTCAGACCAGAGCTGTCAGGAGCAGAGCAATTTTAGAGAACCTTAAAGGAGTGAGAAGACTGTAACTTGACAGAAGTGAAAAAAACCCCTATACATTCATTTACATGCACTTAATATGAAGTTTTACATGCTAAACCAGAAGGCTTAGCAGTGACATCACTTTCCAGATGAGGCTGATTAAAAACAGACCTCAGTAAAGGCAGGGCAAAAGGGAGAACATGGAGAGTATAAATGTAGAAAGAACAGAAGAATGCAAGTGCATTTGCAAGCTGTTAGGGTCAGCAGGAGTGAATATCTGATACAGACTTCAGAAAAACAAAACCAAACATTTCTTTAGGGCTATGCTTGGAGAACAAACTCCACCAAACCAAACTGACAGACAAGACTGGGAACAGGGAGACAAAAAAGCACTTGGGCTCGTGCAAAAAGCTCTGATAACATGGAACATGCAATGGAAGGTCAGTTCGTTGTTTCAGACATGAGAATAAAAACAATTATTCACAGAAAGCAGGATTCTGAAGTTTAGAATGCAACAAAAAAGCTGAATGCAAAAATAAAATGATGACAATGGTTCGCTCTTGTTAGTACACTAGGACAGATAGGGAGCCAACTAATATTCAGTTCCCTCAAAGTTTAAGATTTGGAGAGCCTCCTTGTGAGGATCTTTGCCCTTTCACAGTCAAGAACGTTTCTAAGCTCAGAAGCATGGCAGCTTTTGGCCCACGAGCCCTTACCATGCAGTAAGGTGGGCAAGATTCAAAAAACAGGTTGAAGAAGTTCTTCCAGCCCCTTTCTGAAGCATGCACCTCTCCAACGTCTCAACTCTTAACACTGGCTCCACCATACACCCACCCCTTGTGGGGCAAACCACGTCCTTCAGTCAAGTCCCAATGCCTGTGATACTTTGAACGGGAAGTGCGAATAGCTCCATGTGTGCTGACTAAGTAAAGGAAGAAAATACCAAATGTACTTCTTGAATACCCGTCACAGATCAGTGCTGGTCCTTTCCCTCAGCATTTCCTGTGTAATCGGTGCTCTCCCAAATCTGAACACCCTTTCTTTGGATCAGTTGCAGCTAAAATAACGAGGTGCTTGGATGCTGAGCTGCTGCAGAGATCTCTGGACAGCGAAAACCAAGTGGAGTCACATGGGTTATTTATTCACAGAAAAGAAAATGCCAAGAAACAACTGAGGGAATGAATTTACAACCCTGTTTGTAAAAACTGGACCTGTCTCCTGCCTCCCTCCAAATTCAACTTTGAACACAACAGCACCGTTCTTATCTTTGCCACGCTTCTCACACACTAAGCATGGCAGAAGAGACCGTAATACACAAGTACTTTGAAGGGACTAAAATCTCCTTTAAGAATAGCCTCCCTCATTTGATGACATTGTGTGTTGCACATCATCAAGCAAAAGAGAACAAAATATTTTGGGGGAAACGAACCAACAGCATCCAAAAGGGGCAATCAAGAAGCAGTTGACTTCTGCCTGGAGGCTCTGGACTCCTCTAACTACAAACTACTCAAAACTGCAAACTTCCAGGTTCAAACAAGATAATTTTGTGTCAGGAGCAATGCCAAGAGCATACAGTAAAACACAAAGTACTGCACAAATATTAAACATTCATTACTTATTTAGACAGATAACTATTTGGTTAACTGCACATGTGGCACAGCTCCAGTCCCTTTCAAATGAATCCAGGCAGTAGTTCGGTGGGGGGAAGTATGTTAATTTTTCTTTTAAACCCACACGTGACTCCCAGTTCCCAGTTGCCTGGTTCCACTGTGGCAAATTCAGATAACGTACTCACTTTTTAATTAGAGAAAGCAGCACTCTGGGCACGCGCCTCTCCTCATGGGCGGTGCTGTGGCAGCAGCACTAAACAGCAGCTCACCATGTCTCTTTATAACTCACTGTCCTTGCATTCAGCACAGCACTAGGAAGAGCCAAGAACCTCCCTATTGCTGCTTGTTTTAGTACTACCTTTAAAGTTTAAAGCTGATCTGTCTCCCATTGTGAGACTGGAGGCTCTCTACCTCCCAGCAGGGCCTAATCACCATACTTCTATTTACATTTCAAAGCCTGTGCCCACTTGGCAATTATTCCTATTAGTTTCAAACAGAAAGGGATATGGTAGCACTTCCCCCAGTGTGGAGGAAAAAGACCTGCAATACTTTAACTATATATAGGATACTGAAACTTCTGAGACAAATCAATGCAGACACGCAAGACAAAAAAAATTGTAAGGCCACACTCTGGGTAACTCAAGTTTCCAATCTATTTCCATTACTATTAATACCGTCAGAAAACACCTATACTTTATTGAGATGGTAATAATAAATTTATATGGAGGGAGGCAAGTTTGATACCCACGAGTATTTCTTTACTGAAGTACAAATACCTGTTCTAGTTTCTCTCTGTACACAGCCAATCTCTAGAGCATGGTTACATGTGTCTGCACAGCAACTGATATAAAGAGCACTCAGTTTGCATGCCTGCTTGCCGAGATCTTTGTTCTCACTGCAAATCCGGTTTCAACCACTACTTAGTTTTTTTTTCCAGTGCTCCCTTCTGTTGGGGTTACACTGATCTACTATATACATAGCATCCTTTATCTCCCCTGTCACTTCTAGGGTGACTGATAGAAGCCCTAACACTGCCTGTGTTACTCAGAAGCAGGGTGACGCTGCAGGTGTCACCTGAGGCAGAGCTGCAGCACGTTGTGACATCGAGCAGCCAAACACCATCACTGTTCCATCCACCACGCACGGACAGGAACATACCACAGACAGAGTACTACTCCAGGAAGCTTCCACAGACCAAATCCTGCCTTTTAAGATTTTCTAATAGCAGAGAGCAAGCATTCATTCTTTCTTTTTTTAAAAGAATCACTTCTGAAGTGCTGACATACAAAAAAAAAATCTGAAAATGCTATTCTGATACCCCTCTGTTTCAGATGTGCTGCAAGACCAATCACCAAATATTAAACACAACATAGCTACTGGGCATTTAATCCATTTCATCATCTAGCTGCAGGATTTGCAGAGGACTGTCTGACTGCAAAAAACAATCTTGCATTTGTTATTAGGTATCAAAAAATATTTCATGGACAATGAAGAGGTTTCTCACATAACTACAGAAACCAACTGCACTTGGCCATTTGCAGCATCCCCTTGGACACTTCTCAAGTCTGAGGTGATGATTCACCCACAGTGACACCTGTGCACTGCAAAGGTGACACGCAGGCCAGTTCTGTCACCTGCTGCCTGGCATCCTGAGAGTCTGTAATCCAACTGAAGCTGGTTAACACTGGTCCTCAGCGTGAGCTCGTTCTCAATGGTCCAGTTTTCAATTGGTACACAATTCAAAAAGCATGTAGTTGTGGAAGCAGTCTAGAAAAACTAGCCTCTAGAGCTGACAGTTCATCTTCTAGAGAATACACAACTCATTTACAGTTGAATCCCACACAAAGAAGAGTCAGTGATTCACTGTTCAGGCAGACGGTGTTTCCTGAGGTACCGCTGAGAATGAGGCACATCCAATCCAACTGAGGAGTACCATTCTTCCTCCCACAGGCAGGAGAAGTCATGTGCACAGCCCTTCTCCTCTCACTGTCCCATGGCCTCTGTGTGTAACACACAACTCCCCCACACAGGCGCTGCAGGGCTGATACCTCCCATGCATGTGATTCTGGGAGAAGTCCTGCCCACGTTGTCCCAGCATCACCCTAGGAAAAAAACACCATCA
Organism: Dromococcyx pavoninus; assembly: GCA_033558185.1. Lineage (NCBI taxonomy): Eukaryota > Metazoa > Chordata > Aves > Cuculiformes > Neomorphidae > Dromococcyx > Dromococcyx pavoninus. Next base: position 81,378 of record JAUMJL010000349.1, on the reverse strand, counting down.
CGAGCAGGCTGTGCAACAGGCATTCCTGCCACATTCCCATGACATCCTCCTTCCCACAGACTACTTAGATCCAGGGAGGGATTAAGCTGTGTTCCGAAGCAGCAGTTCCGGTTGCTGTCCTTCCTGGGGCCCTATGCTCCCAGGACGACCCACACCGAGTATGGATATCTCAATGCAGGTGCGGATAGCTCAGTGTGAGATGGGATGAGCTGCAAGAGGTGACACCTGGGAACAGGCTGTCACTGCCACACATAGTCAGCCAGTCTGGAACTTGCCCTGCTAGGCTGTGGAGCTCCCAGGAAACAGCCCAGCTCCCTCGCAACTGCCACCTGAATTCACCATTTTGGCAAGCTGAACAAGGTCTAAGGGTACAGGTCAAACCCGTTGGACGCAGCGAGTGTATGCACGCTGCAGGACACCACTACAATTAAACAACAACAGTAAAGCCCTTCCTGCCCATATTTTTCACTGACAGCTGAACCTTTCAGGAAAGGCAGTCCTGCCACCACTGTCCTCTTAGATAAACACCCACCTGGAACACCAATTCACATTCACCGATTCAGCCATCACAGCCTCAAGGAGAACTCTCAAATCTCCATCCCTGTCAGGCCAAAGTGCAAGCTTCCTTTATGTTTTCTAACACACTAATGCACGGCCCTCTCAACAGACTGATGACTGTATCTATGCATCTGGTTCCAACGCCCATTCGAACATATAAAAAACAAGTGGCGTTTTCCATGCTGCTCCCTGAGAAACAGAAGCGTTACACTACATCTCCCATTTATCAACTTAGACTTTAACAGCTACCTACTCCTGCTAAGCACTCAACACTGTATTCCTTGTGTACAAACTATGAGAGCATCACGTTCCTTTACAGCACACAAGGAACACTGCACGAACCCAGTCTCACAGTAACACAAACAAGTTCTTTTGCCTGACTTTTCCCTATATCTGAGTAGATTTGATCCTCGACCTCGTATGGCAAATGCGCTCAGTGCAGCACATTTGTCCATCAAAAAGCAATGACTGAGAATTCCGATTCATAACATGAATGTAGAAACAGACCTCTATTATTTCTCCTACCAGCCAGCCAGCTTTCTCTAAAACACACGCAGGGGGAATTTCCTGTTCTCCTCTGTAATTGGATTAGCCTGCTTGAGGTTAAATGGTCTTAGCAGAAGCGCAAACCTTATTTTTCAATTTAGATGAACTGAAAATCAAATACTTGCACCATACAAAATTCACATTGCAGACTTAAGGCCTTTGCTCCCGTCTCAATAGCTTAACTTGAAAAGTGCTTTATTTTCAAGTGAGACCACAAGAAAATGGATCTCGGTCTTTGGAAAGACTGCATGTTTGATGGCACTGAAAACACACAAGCAGAAGCTGCTATTATCTGCGTAATTTTAAACAGGCTGTCAGATAAATAAAGTTATTTAACATTATTTGCCATACGAAGGACAGCAGTTAAACAACCACCAACCTCTAATGGCCCCAGGTTACTGATGGCAGGCAGAAAGATAACTATAGGTTTTTACTCTCTACCTACTGACTATATGGAGCAAACATTAAAATAAGAATTAGAAGGGATTACACACAGTGGCTTTGAAACTACGCTAAAACTTAAAAATACGTAAAACAAATGCTCGGGAAAATAAACAAATAAACCAACACTTTCCACCATTTGCTTTTCTTCTGGTTACACATTAACTTGCAGTGCTGCAGGTGGACGCTGCTGGAGAACTACAGTTAAGTATTGGGAACTGAAAAACCTTTTATCATTCTGCAAAGACAACACATGCGTATGCATGCACGCACTTTGGATCCAACCCATGTCTGATATTCTACACAGACCTCCAAACACCTTGCTGAGACTTCATGTTTGATAATTTTTCTATATTCTGACCTAGTTCCCTAATCTTGGAGTTTTTTGCAGTCACACAATTACATACAACTCCCACTAAAAATGACTCCTCTGTTTCTACTAAAACCATCATTATACAAGAACCAATTGTAAATGTGTATTTTGATTAAAAATGGATCCTTCATAGCTTTTGTCAGTGCCTCCCTCAAAACAGCACACGACACCAAAAGCGCACTCTGCAGTTTCATGGAACATCACTTTGAAGTTCACAAAAAAGCCCAACAAAACCCGCCAGTGCCTGAAGCAGAAACGCTCCGGGAACCAAACCCACTCAGCACTTTACACAGGAGCAATGAAAGCCTCAGGCAATGATAACAAAACAAACCCACTTATTTACAGATGCTGCGTGTGTGTTAAATCTTTCCAGCTATTAACATATAGAAGAGGTGCTGCCAAGCTAAAACCTGAAAACAATTACTTCAATGAATAATTAATGAATAAATGTGTCAGCTACTTTCTTTTTTGCACCCATCTTTCCCATTTTCCTAATGCAGAACCTGGCTCAGCAGAGCTACGGCCCAACCTGCAGGCACTGTAAACATACCATGGTTCTGGAATAATACTTGTGTTACAGTTTTGCCCTGAAGTTTTGTTTGAGACACTCAGTGCTCCACAAGCACACAAAGGACAGATCTCCCAAGAAGTTTATCATGTGAACACACAAGACTTGGGCAGTGGCAGTAAACAATCCCTATCGTCATTCAGTAAATGGGAGCTGAAGACAACAGATTGGATTGCCACTCCACAACCACACCGGTCACCCAAGGAATCTGGAACAAACACCCAAATCCCAAAGCTGTTCAAACCCAGCACCTTAACTGTAATGCCACCCATCCCGTAGCCTGCTTCAGTTTTGTTAAACTGCACCGCACAGTGGGTTCACTGCGCGACAAGGAAAATGAAAGGTAAATGCAAGCCACCTCACGGGGACAACCTGACAATTCCACATGACCTGAAACCGGGTGTGTAGACAAGAAAGGAATGCATAATTTACCTAAGTGCCTCTAAAGGTCTTGACAAGTATGGACAGAATGTTGTCTCTGCAATAAACTCTCCCCATGTGACAGCAGTCGTCTCCCGTAGAAGGTTTATCATGAAAACAAACACAACCCCAAAAACCCAACAGAAAAGACCGCATTTCTCATGATTTCTCTATGCCATTCTTCTGTCATTGAGCTGTCTCATTTTTTCCTACAGCAAATTGAAAGCCTCATGGAAACCCAGTGGTCATTCTAACGTGGAAGAGCTAAAGAGAAATACAGTGGTACAGCAGTAACTTAGTAGAAAACATGGATGAAACCTTGAGGTGTAGGGGACTTCAGGTAAGTTTGCCTTCCCAGAATGCAGACAGTGTGCAGCCACTGCAGACAGAATCCCCAGAGCAGAAACAGCAAGGAATGACAGCAACGTGTGAACCTTCCCTGTAACCTGCAGCCTTCTGAGGTGAGAGGCAAGCTTGGGAGTTTGGGGAAAGAAATCCTAAACTTAGTTCAAATATTTACCTCCTCTCAGTTTCACATAAGTGAGGCAGGAAAGCCCTGTTCACCTAATGGAATTACAAGTTACTTCTTAGATCAGCAGTACTAGATGGTGATATTTACTGGCTTTGATTTTAGCCAGCATAATCCTTGTGGCGCTCCAGGTAATACTGGCAGTTCTTGCTCAGTGGCTGACGGACATGTTTACTTTAACTGGGAGCACCATGCAAAAATACAGCAGGCAAAAGATTTATCTGGATTACTGCTGCAAATCATGCACTGTGCTTATTTCTGAAACCAGGAATATTCGGCTAGGAATAGCACGTGTGCATTTCCAAGAGAACGCAGGCCAAATGAAGACTCTTTTCCAAAAGGTCAAACAAGCCAGAGTTTGAAACAGCAATCGCTTCAAGTGGATAAACAAGCTGCAGCAAAAGCTGCAATACTTATCCTACTGCAAACTCAGCCTAGGCCAATATTCCTGGTAAGATAAAGAGGAATATTTGCTACGCGTTGATCTATAAGCATAAACTCCAAAGGTGAAGTCAGAACACCCAGGAAGCAATGCGAGCGACCATGAGTTTACAAGTCTGTCCCGATATAAAATTGCAGAGTGACATACAAACTGCAGCACAGGGCTGTGTGTACCTTTCCTGGGAAAATGCTTTTGCTCTTTTACAGTTTGACTGGGTCACTGCAAATTCATTAAGATTATAAATAACCACCTTAAGAGAAAGAACGAGGCTGTTGAGTTCTAGATCAGTACCACAAGTAATCAGGCCTGTCAAGGGTAGGCATGGCTGTTTTATCAGGCCACGCGGTCACGTCATAACTCCCTCACCAAACACAACCCAGTGAGAACACGTTTCTGAAAACAACCAGTATATTAATGTTAAATTAAAACCAGTTCTGACCCTTTTAAATGAACAACACATTCACTTGAGTCAGAAAACAGAGACATGCTTCATACTGGAATTCACCCTGCGAACCTTGCTCTGTCTCAGCCTGCAGGAAGCGCCGAGCTGGGGTAGTTCCACAGTTCACACTTCCTCTTCTTCCTACCCACCAGCCTGACGAGAGTTACCTGGGAAAGCCCTGAAGACGCTGAGATCTGCTTCCACCAGAATACTGCTTGGAACTTAGCACTCTATCCACCTCAACACAGTTCCAAAATCGCTCCTGGCAGCATGTGCACACCTAGAGCTTTCCAGCTATTGCCAACTGTTCCAATTTTTTTTTTTTTCACACAGTTTTGGTACCTTTTGTGGGCGAACTGTTAAAAAGAGTTGCAATGTGAAATCATCCCCTTCAAGTAAAGTCCATTTAACAGTGTCCTTAACATTGCAGTTAAAGTAATACGCTAAGTGTGCCTAAAAGATTCCATACATTTCAACAAACAGGAAAACATATTCATGCTTAAGCACAGAACCAGAAAACAGAGGAGAGGCACTGACAGCAGGGGGAAGCCAGGCAGTTTCCACAGCAAAGCCAGTCTGTAAGCTGGAGGCATGGTAAATGAGAAAAAAAGCAAGGAATCAGAAGCTAACATCCTCCCAGGTACACTCCAGGTTTCAGCATATTTCAAACAGCCCTTAAAAGCCTGGGAGCAAAGGTCCCTTTAAGGTCCAATTGAAATCGAATGCAAAAAGAAAGTGGGGTAAAAGTCAAAAACAAAGAAAGTAAATAGAGAGAGGTAGAGATTTATGAGAAAGGCAGTGCACTAAAAACAAACAGTGCAGAAGAAACAACTGCTTGAACACAAGTGATGTGCACAGCTAGCACAGAACTCTTAATTCAACAGAATTCTTAACTCCCAAGCAAAGTGATCTGAAAATTGTCCATTCCACAAAGTTCTCAAATAAAAACTACACGCTAATGGTAAATTCATTGCCTTCACCTCTTTGCAGAGAAAGAGGCAAACTTGAACAGCTATACAGCAATACACAGGCCATCAGAGCTCAAAGCAAGCTCCCCGCCAAAATCATTTCTCACCTCCCAACAGTATTTGCCTGAACTGTACAGGAAAAAAAAGAAACAAACCCTTCACTGGTTTATTTCAGTTATTATTAAGTGCTACAATTTGGGCAGTTATTTTTCCTCTTCAAAACCCTATCCTATTAAAGAGATTCTATTCCAGAACCTGATATTGTTATTACACAGAAGAAACCGTGCTAAAAAGTTGTTTATGCTACAGAATTGACTAAAATTGCAGACATTTCTCTAGGCAATAAAGGAGCAAGGTTTTTTATCCTTACAATTAACAGGCGATAAGAGCTGCAGATAAAACCTACAAGGATTCATAGCCCCAGGCCAGCTTCTGCTCTGAACTGTAGGAGGGAATTTAAACAAGCACCTTACCTGCTTAGTTTTCTTTCAACTTCTTTGGTAGCTGTAGCTTCCAATTCTCTGGAACAGAAAGCAGTGTTGGTTTCCATGTCAACAAAGAGAAAAATATGCCCGGAGTGGGGTGAGGGGGGGGCTCATGGCGGGGGGGGGGGGGGGGGGGAGGAGGAAACGGATTACGTGGGAAGGGATGAACATGAGGTTCCATGGGTAGGGACGGGGGTCCGTAGGAAGGGAGGAAGAGGGATGGGGGTTCGTGGGGGAGAAGGGACAGGGCAGCCCCTTAGGAAGAGACACGAAAGGGGGTATCTGTGGGGAAAGAGTGAGAAGGGCCCGTGGGGAAGGAAGGATGGGAGGGGGGGATCCGTGGGGAAGGAAGCACAGAGGGAGGAGGTCCGTGGCGAAGGAGAGATGGGGGTATCTCCTTGCAAAAAAACAGAGGAGGGGGGTTTCCGTGGGGAAGGATAGACAGGGGGAGGGAGGAGGGGAGCCTATGGGGAAGAAGGGACGCAGAGGGGACGGGAACGCGGTCCGTGGGGAACGAAGGACGGAACGGGGGGATCCGTGAGGAAGTACGGACGGATGGGGGGGGGTGTCCGTGGGGAAGGGGAGTAGATCTATTGGGATCCATGGGGAGGGAAAAAGAGGGGTCCGTGGGGAGGGAAGCCCAGACCGCCCGGGGCAGCCCATAGCACTCCTCCCCCCCTTTCAGGAATGCGCGCGGGACGCTGCAGCAGGAGCCCCCGCCCCAGACCCCGCCGAGCTGCCGCGGGGGGGGAACTAACACAAGGCGCAGCCCCCTGGAGTCCCCGTGCCCCCCGCTACCTCATGTATGTAAAGTGCTCGGGGTCGGTCCCGGCGCGGCTGCGGGCCGGGCCCGGCTCTGTCGCGGCGGCTCTATGGGGCCTGGGCCCGGCGCTGCGGAGCGGGAGGGCCCGGCTGCGGCTGCTGCAGCACCGCCGCCATTTCCTGCCGCCTCACCCGGGCCGCGTCCGGCCGCGCCGCACCGGAAGCGGAACCGCGCCCCGAGCGTCCTTCACTTCCGGGGCGCCGCCTGGCGCGGAGTGAGGGAGCGGAGGGCGGGAACGGGGCTCGGAGGGCAGCCGGTGCTGGTTCTCCAGGGAGAACCAGGAAATCGCTCACAAAGAGAGGGAGGCGGTTTCAGTGTTATCGTCCGAGTCCGCAGAATAAATCATAAAATAAAATAATAATAAAATAATAAGAGCTTTGCAGGTAGAAGTGATGGGAGAAGGGAAGGAACTCAGAAACCAAACGGTTGTCACTTCCCATTAATAGATTTGCTCTGATGTTTCACTGAAGCTGTTTTGCAGAGTGTTTGCTTGATCATAGAATCACAGAATGGTTTGGGATGGAGACTCACAGAATGGTTTGGGATGGAAGGGTCCACAAAGCCCATCCAGTTCCAACCCTCCTGCCTCTCCCACTGGATCAGGTGCTCAAAGCCCTATCCAACCTGGCCTTGAACACTTCCAGGGATGGGGCAGCCTCGACTTCTCTGGGCAATCTGCCAGTGCCTCTCCACCCCTTCTTCCTGAGAGCTCATCTCATTCTCCCTTTTTTCAGCTGAAAACCATTCCCCCTTGTCTCATCCCTGCACTCCCTGATCAAGAGCCTCTCCCCAACTTTCTTGTAGCCCCTGGAAGGCTGCTCTAAGGTCTCCCTGGAGCCTTCTGTGGGCTGAACAACCCCAAATCTTTCAGCCTGTCCTCATGTGGGAGGTACTTCAGCCTCTGGATCACTTCCATGGCCTCCTCTGGACTTGTTCCAGCAGATCCATGTCTTTCCTGTGCTGAGAACTCCAGAACTGGATGTAGGGCTCAAGGTGAGTCTCACTAGCGTAGAGCAGAGGGACATAATCTTCTCCCTCATCCTGCTGGTCACACCTCTGATTTACCCTTCCTACATGCAGGATGCCCTTTGGATCTGTTTTCCTCCACCTCACAAACTCCTCCAGGTACACCAGGTCTTGAACACCTCCAGAGATGGGGCATCCACAATTTCTCTGGGCAACCTGTACCGGGGCCTCCTCACCCTCACAGGAAAACATTTCTTTCTAAGATCTCATCTTAATCTCCCCTCTTTCAGCTCAAGGCAGGTATTTTTCCATTTAAATTAAGCCCATGCTATCTCTGTGGGTTTGTTGGCACAGGGAAGTTCTTGTCCTCTTGGCATCCAGCTTGCACACTGTCACAAGCATTTACAGTCCAGTTTCAGTTGGCGTTTACTGCTCTAATTAATGCTGGTGAAATACGAATACTGTGCTATTCACCTGTAAAATGAATGGATGCCCCAGACAAATGAACAGTGGTCTCTGGAAATTTGCTGCAATATCAGCTCTTTCTGCCAGCACAGATAGTGTAAAGTATTTTGCACCTGAAGAAGACCTCCAGTATTAAAGATGAGCAGTTATGACAATACAGCATAGCCAGTAAGGGTATTTTTGTCCTCTTTTTAGAGGCTTAATAATATAGTGTGCATTGCTGTGAGCCAAAGATGTGTGTTGGGGGGATCAGTGTATGATCATCAACACACTTAAAAGAACACTGACAGTATGAAATGGGTTTCTCAGCTTCCGTTATTAACCTGCAAGTTAATTTTGGTCTTCTTCATATTTCTTCATATCAAAAAGTTTGGATTGTTGTGTAACAGCGTGTAACTAAAAGCTGTTATTCACTGGCGTCTGCTCCAGCCTCCTGCTACTGTTTCATTCACAGCAGCCCTGTTTTATCTCTTTAAAGGCACTGCACTTGGCGTGGGAGGACTGCTGTGAAGTCTGTCCTCAGTTGCGAAGGCTGATGAATGCATTATGTACTCCTGTTATGTCATTTCGTTAACTGCATTGTGCCACTGTCAATAAAACTCATAGGCAAAGTCTGGAGCTCACTTTATTATTTTAGATTGTTCTCTAATTTTATTTATGCACGCGCTCGTAGTGACTAGACCGCTGCAGTGGTTGCTGCCGTTCAGGTACTACAGCTGGTTAAATGCTGCCAGCAGATCTGCTGCTCTAGCTAATCCTCTGTTACTTATCCCATCATCTCCTCCTTGCATCCACATCGTGATCTCTCCTCTTTCAACCTCACATGCAGAGCTTCGTTTCAGCTATGTTTACCACTGCCTGGTAAACTCCTGGATATGTCAGTCAAGTTCAAGCACGCTCAAACAAGAAGGACATTTTCTTCCAGAAGACAGAGAAGGTTGAACTTCACCCATGCAGGGGACTGCCAGTCAATGCAGCAGTGCTTCATAGGTGATGGCAGCGCAGTTGGAAGCAGCACCAGATCACCTCTTCTTCTTTTGAACCCTGCCACCGCTGCAGAACTCCACATTGATGGCCCTTCTCTCAGTTCAAGTTTCACTGGTTGACATGTGCCCTTGCAGAAGCTGCTGTGGAATATGTGTGACCATGTAGCACAGCATGCTCCAAAACTCTGCTGGCTGTATCCACTTCCAGCAGAAGCAAGGGAGCTCCAGGAGGAGCAGTCCAACAAAGAGCTGTCCTGGGGCCCACACTCCAGCTACATCTCTGAGCTCCTGTTGTCCCTTCTGATTTCCACACTGCTCCTAAGAGCAAGGCAATCTATTAGGTCACCTCCAGAATATGTCCAGTGCTAATCACCCGCTCTTGGCTTTAGCATTCATATGAGGTTTGTTGAGCATAAGGTTATTCGGGAGCCAAGGTCTGGGTCACCTCTCCTGCTTACTACATTTTTTTTTTTAGTTCTTTCTTTGTTCTTTCACTCTTGTGCTTACTGGAGCTTGGGCCTTTGGGCTTCTTTGCTGAGATCCTGGTTTCTGTCTCTGCCAGCGAATCCAGCCAGATGGTTCTATGATTGTATGATTCCCTGTGGAGATGGGAGGTGTTTAGAAGCTGTGGCTTTGGGTCTCTCCCGTGCCTTCCTGGTCAGCAGCCACCTCTTGGCCTGCCTGCACCTCTTCCCACTGCTGGGAGCAGGAGAATGAGCAGAGGGCCTGCAGTGAGTAGGGATTGCAGGGAACTGCAGGGAAAAGCCCCCCTGCTTTCAGCAGATGGTGGATTGACCCCACTGCTGGGAAGGGGTGGAAGTGAGAACTCCTGGTGCCTTTCCACACTAGCTGACATGCTTCTGGCAAAGATGCAGGCTCTGCTGCTTCCTTGCCTGCCTGCTCTAAGCTGAGCAGAACAAGGAAGGTATGGGACCTGGAAAGTGTTTTGTGTTGTTTGCGCTGCGGTTTGACGGTCAGCCGCGTTCCATCGTGCATTCGAATGGCTGTGAAGCACTGCAGTCATACATGAAACCAGAAATAATGGAAACAGCTATGGAAAGGTGATCGACCTGCCCTGCGCTCGGGCCCGCTGCTGGGAGGGATCTGTGCTGTTACACTTTCACCACTGGGTAAACATGCCCTTCTGGGCAGTATCCCCAAATGTATTTTCCCAGCAACAGCAGCCACCGTCTGCGCCCTGCCAGCCTGGCACACACACAGGTCTACCCGTCTTCAGATCCTCATTAATTTTTTAATTAGGGTTTTCATGTAATCAGAGCGAGAGAATAAACTGTAGGAAGCAGAGAAATGCACTGACTGAAAACAGTTAAAAAGGAGCTGGCGCCATTTCAACGCTTCCCAGCCCTCCACCCTTCCCCTCCATCTGCAGTTTGCTGTCAAGGTTTCACACAAAATGAAAGCTTCAGTGTGTAGTTGGGAAGAAAAATACTTTCTGTTTAATGTCTGGGGAAAATAAAGTGAGGGGCTGCTTTCATAAAGCACCATCAGAGGTGTGGGGATGGGACTGGGGAGAATTTGCTGTCCATAACCCTTTGCTGCTTGTTGTTGATTGTCAGTATCATTCCACAGAATGAAGCCTGTGTCTCGAGCAAAGCAGATTGTTTTCAGAATTGCACCTGACTTAAATGATATAAATGGGCTGATGTGGCAGACAGGGGCAAAGAGCTGTTCATTAGCACGGAGGCTCTGTGTGGTACTCTGATGGGAGGCTTCTCTCCCTGTTCACTGTAGAGGCTTTATTTACAGGAGGCGTTTGTAGAGCTATTTAAAACAAGCTCTGCTGATTGAAAGAGTGAGATGAAGGTACTGAACAGGGAGTGCTTGCTCATAAAAACAATGCCTGCCCCAGGTCACTCAGTTAAGTGATCTGGCATATTTATGTGAGTGGGGAACATTTGGGTCTCCATAGAATCCTTAATTAGGAGGAAAACCACACATGACAAAGTCAGAAGTTGCTAACACAAAGCACTCAGCTTGCTTTCCAAACAGAGCTGGGAAACAGCGAGCAAAACTTTACACTGAGGCTGGTGATGAAGCAGCCAGTGCCTGTTTGCAGTCTGCAGCCACAAACAGAGCTGTGCGCAGAGAGGAACGAACGTTTCCAGTGCCTCTCCAGCATTATCGCCATTATGCAGAGTGATCAGAGCAGGGGAGAACAGGCACTTGGGGTTATTAAATGAGAATTTAATCCTACCCTTTAAATCAGAAAAAAATTAGAAAAGATAAAGAATCTCCCTGTGTTTTAAAGTGAGTCCAACTTGCTTTCCCTGATTTGCGTTTGGGAAGGCTGCCAACTGCAAAATGGAATCGCTGAGCCTGGATTTCACTCTGCATCCAGCCAATTATGCCATCTTCACATCCCTGCTCTCGTAAGTGGTGCAGTGCAATAGATGCTCCCAATATTTATTTATTTACCAGGGCTGCATTGCACTTCTAATGAAAATGGCACCAATGGGCTTATTGCTCAATCCCCCACTTGGCACTGCTCAGGGGCTGGTCAATACAGTCCAGTCCAAACTGCTGGTGGAGGCCAGGAGAAGAGCTTTCCCAATGCTGATGGCTCCCTTTGAGCCGCTGCCGCAGTGGTGGGTCCACAGTGCCCCGGGCCATCCCTTGTCACCATGGCCAGCTCCGCTGGTTCTGCCCACACAGTCTGCCGGTTCCCTGTCTGCCAGCGTCTCATTCACAAGCAGGGCTCTTTCTAGCTTGTTTCTGTTTTTTTGTTAAATAAAAAGACAATTTCAATACTGTTTGGGGAGACCACCGAGCTGCAAATCGCTATCCTGCTTCACCAATGGCAAGAAGATGTGGATAATGCATGCAGGGAAAAGTGTTTCCCCACTTCTCGCCCTCCAACCCCAACAATTTGCCATAAACTTATGCAAACACCAATATTCACAGAGCAAACAGCTTCCTCCGCTTTTGACCCAAAGCTACACCCATGTCAGAGCTCTGGCCAGTCTGCCAGGATTAATCCTGCCTGATGAATCGGTGAGAGAGACATGAGCCAGTTCATCAGAGAAACAGCGGGAGCCATGGGAGAGGGATGGGAGCAGCTGGAGTACCGGAGCAGTTGTCAACATGAAAGGACCCATGAGGACCGAGGTGGGTGGCTGCGCCACCCCGGGGCAAAGACCGCAAGGGTGCTGCGCCTCCAGCCAAGCCATTCTTGCCCTGGGATGCACACCCTGCCCAATATTGCTGTTTATGTATGTTTATTCTGTCCTCCATCATGTTTAACAGGAGCAAACCTCTTGGTAATCAATGCTTATTGATCATCTAACTCAACAACTGCCCTTCTCTCAGCACAGTACCGATTATCAGAAAATTTCACCCATTTCTTTAGCACTTCTCACTGACAACAGCACAAATGATTTCTGTTCTGCCACAGACTGTTTCTTTTTGTGCCAGCAATATTCTCTGGTTTAGGCTTCAGAAAGCCATTCATCTGCTGAATTTCCTAATTATGGATAATAAAACAGGGCCAGGACGCACTTTATTGAGCAGCCCCACAGACCACAGCGTGAGCTCTGGCACTCATTGCCTCCTGGGACTGGCTCCAGTCAGGGAAGTGTCCTCACACAAAGTCGTGCCAGTGCTGCCAGGGAGGCACGTACACAGCCGTGATAGCTGGTCCATGATCTTTCTGTGCAACACTGAACTCCCTTGATCCCATTTCTCCCTGCTGTTCATGGTCCTGGTCAACAGCAATTCATAAACACATGGTCCACCTTAAATTTTTCATATTTGCAAAGGTCACTGCGTGTCCCAAAGAGTAAAAAGTTCTAAAATACGTCTTAAATAAAGTTTTACTAAACTTTTACTGTATAGCTTATTTCCTCTGCTATATAATCAAAAGAACATTCTCTAGTCACCTTTCCAAGCAGGAGACATGCAAACAGGTTTAAGGTCTAGGAAATGTCACTTTAATCCTCAGGGCTGTGCACAATCAGGGCATCAGGGCCTGGGTTTGCTTCTCTCCATCTGTACAAATCCAGAGCAGCTTTTACCCCTCTTAAAAGCCACAGTCATTTTTGGTCATCCAAGGAAAGGCAAAGTTTTGCACAGCCACCGCCTCCATGGCAGGAGCCCAGTGATGAGCAGCATCGCTCCGACACAAGAGCCGCAGGCCTCAGTCCCAGCCCAGCACACCTCTCATCAGAAGGGGAAAGCGAGCTGAGATATCCAGTCTCCTGCTCAGACTTGGTACCTGGCAGAGATGTGAATTGTGACTGGCTGGCTCCTTTTTATAAAATGGGTGCTCAATCCCAACTGGCCAGCACAGACCTGTGGAAGTATAACCCTCATTTATTAAGAAGTATGAATTTTCTCAGGCTTCTCTTTAAAGAGGACCTTCAAACCTTGAGTTCGTCTTGGCCAGCATTATGGAATGGGCCAGCCTGGATGCATTACCTGGAGCTCACCATTGCCTCTGCCTCCCTCCTGACTCCCCATTTTCAGACCCACTGCCCTGTTGGAGTTGTCCAGCCAGCAACAGCACATCTCTCCCAGGCCTGGAAACCTTCTTCCTCCCACTGCTGGATAAACTCCCTGCAACCACTGTTGTGGGACTGGCTGCCCCCCCCCTTATCAGGGCACCTAGCCTTTATCAAGGACACCCTTATCAGAGGACAGGCTGCTCCAACAGATATTTTATTTCTGGACAAGGCTAAGATACATGGCTTCTGCTCTTAAAGTCTCCAGTCATCCTTGCCTTTTACCTCCTTCTTTGCTTGGGGCTCTGAGAGCCTCCAGGGTGGCTTTGGGGAGCACCAGGACCTCAGCAGTTATACTCCATTGCCCTTCCTTGAGCCCTCTTGGTGTCCTCTCTTGGGGAGGGATCCCCAAGGAACAGACTGACCACAGTGCTGGAAAACAGGATCTCCACTAAACCTGCATCCATGTACCTATGTCTGACCATGCATATATTTGCATATATCTTTGCACACTCAAGCAGTCGTATTATACCATCGCCCTTCTAAGCCCTGAACTCCCCTAAAAGCAGGGCTGGATACTGCAATTGATGGATCACACTCTCCAGCAAGCTGGTTTCAACCCTGCCTCCCTCGGCGGGAGATGAAGCCGCAGGAGGGAGGAAGCAGTGAGCTGGTGGCAGGATCCTGCCTTTGGGCTCCTCTTTCAATCCATGCAGCTTCTTCCCCTGCCCAGGGACTGGGATCTCAGCTAGTGGGCTTTGCAGTTCCACAAATCCAGCTGTATCTGAATTTCACGGATAGGGTCACTCTGAAAATGTCACGTCTGGTGTGAAAGAAAATCTCAGATGTGCCTAGGTAGTGGGAGAGAGAAAGAAAATGTCCCCCACCGTTGCTGCTGCCCATCTGACACTGCAGACCCATTTTCCCAGGCTCATAGCAGGGCAATCTACTCTCTGCGGGGCTTTCCCCTGGGCACAGGTAACAGCCAGCCCCACTGAGCCCCTGCGCTGGCTATGGGGAAGAAGGAAAACCAAGAAACCAAGCGTTCTTGCCCAGATTAAATCCTGTATATTTCTGACCAACTCTTTCACCAATAAAACAAAGGCTGCTTTGAAATGGATGCCTGGCCTGGCCGGCTGCCAGCACCGAGCAGGAGACAAAGGCTGGGAATACAAATGCAGCGCTGGAAGTGGCAGCCAAGGATGCCTCTGCGGCAGGGAGAGCACGTTGCCATGGAGACACAGCAGCCAAATGGGGGGAAGGAAGGACCCACACTGAAATAGGCTGGGAGCCACTGGAGCTGAGAGACAGGGGCACTGGTCACATCATTGCCCAGCTGAAACCCCAGAGCTGGGTTGTATGTGGGAGGCAGGACCAGATGCTGGTGCCCGGGACATGGAATGTCCTGGTGGGTGAGGATGGAGAAGGGGATCTCAAAATTGCACAGGCTTAAACAGAAAGGTGGAAACTCGGGGGTTCACATACAGCTGCTGAGCACCAGGCTGGCCCATTGTGGTCCTCATCTATGCTTTTTGGACCAAGGGACCAGGCGGGAGAACAGGGTGGCTCAGCTTTCAACTGCCCAGTCAGAAAAGATGGACAGCAGCTCTTACCTGGGCACAATGAAGCAGAGCCTTAGCCCAGAGGAAAAGCATTTTCTCCAAACTCTGTGCAGCTCTCCAGGTGTAAAACAGAGGAGGAAGGCTGCCCCTTGCCCACAGGACAGCCCAGTAGTGGCTGTCCAAGGGTAAGAGCCTTAGGATGGGGCAGAGGGAGGGCAGGTCAGGCAGGAGAGGGGCCGTCCAGTACAGAAGCTCCATCACTAAGTGTCTGACTGTGGGTGGGAAACAGAAGGTGAGCCCTGAACACCCTGCAGATTATGGTTAACTCTGAGTTTTATACATCAGGATCATTAGAAAGGCAGGTTTTCTCTAGGTTATGTGGCTGTTGGCTTTCCCTGCTGCCCACAGCTGTGCACACACCTCTTTGCCTGGGCCTACTGATACCATGGGAGAGGGAAAAAGGGCAGCATCCTTACAGACAGATTGAGGGAGAGTTGTCCAAGGGCAAAGCGCCAAGGAGCCAAAAGCATTTAAAGGTGAGACAGATAATCCCATGGACTTCCTAGACTCGAGAAGGGAGTTTTCAGCACCCTTGACGGAGCCCCTGAGGCCTGACCTGGGTGGGAGGAGGCAATGCTGCAGCACAGGAGTGTGGCTGGGACTGCTGGAAGGAGCCCAGGCTGGTGAGCTTGGCTGTGGAGTCCTGCGAATGAGTCTGGCAAAATCACAGTCTCAGACATGGCAGAATTTGGCACGTTGTCAGTGCTGCTCTTGTCTACTAAGGAGAGCTTTCTGCTGCCAAAGAAAATCGGAGCCGGTCTGTTGCAGTTGCACCTCCAGCTTCCACAGCTACTGAGGGCGTTTGCTGGGCTGAGGAGAGGACAAGCAGGATGAATGGCAGCCTTCAAGAAGAAGGTGAAAACGAGGTGGGGGGGAAATCCAAGGAGGAATTCTCTTCCCTCCTCATTTCATCAATGCAAAAGCTGTCTGTAGGGAGGAGGAATCGCTTTCGTTGGTTAATGCAGCAGGAACAAACCCTGCTGGCCTGGCTGGGCAACGATACAGACTGAGCAGCCCACAGAGCACTGTCCCTGCAGAGCACTCATCATCTCAACGGGGGGAACAGTTGCAACGCAGAATTATTTCAGCAAATTCTGGCCGGTGGGCTGCTTCTGAATGGTTTGTGGTGATGAACACGATTTGCAGGTCTGATACTGGTGCAGGATGATCTACCATTTAAAGCACATGAACTGCTTCTGTGCTTTGTCCCAGGAACCTACAAGTCCATGCGAATGGCTCCAGTGTCCTGCTGGGATGTGGGCTGAGGCACTGGCCAGACTGGGAAATCATGGGGCTGGAAGAACTCCCTGCCCTCGCTTTCTGCCTTCCTGAGCCTGCACAGGCAGGGACTAAAGCAAATGAAGACTGAGGGGATGCAGAGGAGGCCAGGGCCACCTAGGGGTCTCTGCTCCCCAGTATCCCTTGCCAGCAAGCACCTGCAACAGCAGCATCATAGGCAGTGGGGAGAACCATAGAATGGTTTGGATTGGAAGGGACCATGAAGGTCATCCAGTCCAGCCTCCCTTCAGCCAGTAGGGACATCTTCAATTGGATCAGGTTGTTCAGAGCTCCATCCAGCCCGACCCTGAATGTTTCCACGGATGGGCCAGCCACTACCTCTCTGGGCAACCAGAGCCAGTATGTCCAGTTATTTCTAATTTTGATACAGAAGTTGGGAACTAATATAGAAGACAATTCACAAAAAAGAAGAGAGTTCCTGCACATCACCCCGCTGAGCCCCCGACCCACAGCCTCTCCACTGGGGGGATGGGGCAGGACCCTTTGCATGGATAAGTCAGAAGTGAATGGGAAAATAAATCACATGCACTTGTCCTAAATCCCAAAGCCCTTGTCGGCTTCAAGGAAAGAGAGCGGGAAACAAACCATCATTTTTAAACAATGGGAGGCACTCAGGTGCTGCCATGATGAGGGCTGTATAGATAGCTGGAAAGACAGATTAGACAGAACAGAACACACTGTCAGCATACGACAAATAATAAATGAAGGATAAGAATCCCCAGGGAGGCACTTTTCTAATAAATGACATTTTGATCTATAGCTTTAACAACTCGTCCCAAGCCATCATGTACTGAATTAGGAAAAGGAAACCCGTAACCTGCCCTGTCAGTCCTGAAGAGGTCAGAGAGTCATAAATACAACGGCAGGGAAAGTAATGAAGACATTTACTGCACTCACAGAGTGCCCATTCCACCAGAATTCCCTGTCAGCTTTACTGCTGATAAAAATAACCAGCTAGTTTTGGTATTTCACTATTGAGGCACTAATGCTCCCGCAGCTGCTGCAGGGAGAAGAGCCAGACCAGCCAGCCCCTGCTCCCATTTAGTCCAGCCCCAACGGTCTCTGCAATGCAGAGAAACATAAGCAAAAGCAACCAGAGCATCTTCACAGTTTAGGTGCATTTAACTCCTTCTAGATGGCTAATATCATAGAGTGGTTTGGATTGGAAGGGACCTCAAAGCCCATCCATTTCCAGTCCCCTGCCGTGGGCAGGGACACCTCCCACTGGATCAGGGTGCTGAAAGCCTCATCCAACCTGGCCTTGAACACTTGCAGGGATGGGGCAATCACGACTTCTCAGGACAACCTGTGCCAGTGCCTCACCACCCTCACAGGAAAACATTTCTTCTCAATATCTCATCTACATCTCCGCTCTTTCAGCTCAAGGCAGGTATTTTTCCATTTAAATTAATCCTGCGCTATCTCTGTAAATATGCTGGAAGTCGCCACAGCTTCCAGGGGGTTGTGATAAATGAGGACATGATTGCAATGGCTCAGAAAGCCAAAGAGCCCTGTACCCTCTAAATCAATTAGCAAACACCTTCTCCCAGCCCTCTCAATAGCAGCCTGTGATTGGCCATCACTGGGACTCATTTATTCCTGTGTAGCAATCAAAACTTAATTTATCTTGCTTTAATTAAAGGTAAAAAATTCAGTAGCCTTCAATTTCTCTCATTGCTTTGCAAGGGAGAAAAAAAAAATAGAGGCCAGGAGAATAAAGTGACGCAATGGAAATAGATGCCTTTGGAATAAACACGTGTCAGTTCTGTTGGCTTTTCTTTAATATGTAGCCCTTTTCTTAAAAGAAATAATTATGTTTCAAAGCCTCCTTTCCCTGCTCAGAGCGCTGCCTCTTGCCACATTAATGCTATTTGCATGCGCCATCTCCTCCTACCCTTCAATAATTCAAACCTTCATTTTTTATTCACTTACATGTCAGATTCATTTACATACTGCACAGCTATATTGAACTCCAAGGATGCCCCCCCATTTTTTTTAAAACAGGAAATAGATTTCCCTTCTATTTTAACAGCATCTGAGGATGGATGGCTGCAGAGAGCACACTACTTATGTTTGGGTCAGGTAGCAGCAATGCTCATCTCTGGCATGACAGTAGCAGAAGGGCTGGCTAAGGCTCAGCAGCCTCATGTATTCCATCTCACAGGAGTGGGGCAAGTGGTGTGCCCCTCTGTGCCCTTCCATGACCCCTTCTGCACCCCCATGCCCTCCTGCATTCTTTTCATGCCCTCTGCACCCCTCATGCCCTCCTGTACCCTCTATGCCCCTTTGTACTTCCCTGCTTACTTGAGGAAGAGAGCCCAGAAGTGCACAGACAGGGCTTTTGCTCCACCCTTCCCCTCAAGTGTTTGCTGTGGTTTAATGACTCTGCCTTTATTAACAGCTCGATGCAATTAGCGTGACTGCTGTTAACACTTCTTGTTAATTGCTGGGTTTGCTGCATGTGTGGTTGTAGGGGGGAGGATGGGGTGGGCACCTAGGAGGCTGCCCTGCAACACCAGCCAAAGCAAGAGCATCTGCATCCCATGGTCCAGAAAACCCTGGCACGGGTCAGGGTCTGGCCTGGCTGCAGACAGGGGCCCTTGGGGACCGGGGTTCCCCCCTCTACACCACAGAAAGGAGCAGGTGCTCATCCTGGCTTCCAGGGCATTCAGCCAGACCTGGCTCTGGGTTCGTGCCTGACCAGACACAGAGATGATGAGGGGCTGGGATGCAGGCCCCGGGGTTGCCCACAGCCCTGCTTGCCACAGGGGCAGTGCTCAGGATGGATGATGCTGGCAGTGAGCCCCAGTGTGGGGTGAGCCCAGGAAGGCAGCGGTGCAGCTGCAGGGAATTCTTCAGCTGCACAGCTCTGGCATGGCCACCTTCCAATGGGGAGGTGTCCTTCAGCCACCTCTGCCATAAATTCACTCAGAAAACCAAGGGAAATCACCAAGGAGGGGTTCAGCTTATATTACAGCCTCTCCACCTGCAGAGTGCCTGGCACCTCCCCACACAAGCAATCATCCCAGGGCTCAGGATCAGCTGCGCCTGATGTTTCGGAGCAGGCTCTGCCTGCCAGCCACGCACCACAACCCCAGTGAACGAGGGAACACAAAGCAGGGTCCTGCAGAAAACAAGGGAGCAAGATCATATGGAAGTCCCCCACAGTGAAACCCAGTGCCAAGACCCCGGTGGGCAGTGCAATCCACTATGGTGAGAGCTGAGGCCATAGCAGGGATGTTAAACCCATTCCTCCCGTTCCCTGTCCCACCTACAACAGCCTCTGCCTGCTGGGACAGAACCCAAAGCCCCCTTCTCCATCCTGCCGTCTTTGCTCTTGGACCACCCTGGCCTGACCAGGACAGTATCACAGACCCCTTAAATCATCCCAGTGGTGTTGGGATGCAAACATATAGCAGAGCCTGATCTGCCCCTTAAACACAGCATCATGGGAACAAAGAGTTATGTTCCACATGGATAGGCTTAGATGTAGGGAAAATAAACAGCATTAGAGGCAATTTGAAAGAGAGGACATGAGTGAGAAAGGGGTAAATCAAAGGGGCAGAGGCTCAGATCCCCCTCCTTTATTTTCCACATTACTAGAAAAAACAGTGATGTCAGACAAATGAGCCCTCTGGACCCAATTTTTCAAGTTAATGAGCTCTCCTCGCAGCTCTTCCTCAGCGTGGAGACTCCCAGCACCTACCCTTTGCCACAGCCTCTAATGAGCAGAGCCACCCTCATCTGTCTCAATATCTGCGGAGGAGATGGCTTCTGGCTGGCACTCAGGATTTACACAGCACCCTCGTGAGTGCTGGGGGAGGGCCCTCATGCCCTGTCCCACAGCAGCCAGTGCTGGCAGGTACAGAGCCGGCAGCCTTGGCTCTGTGTGGGGGTACCCTCAGCATCTCCTGGTGGGAGCTGACTGAGCATCTCTCATCCTAGGACCACGTTTGGGCAGGCGGAGGGGCCTCCAAGGGTGCTGCAGGGCCCTGGCACTGCCAGCATATGAAAAGCTGGGATGGTTCATTGCCAGTTGCCTCTTGGGTGAGCACTGATGTCGCGCCTGCTGTGTTTCTGCCTCTCCCAGCTTTGCAGCATCAACCTTCAGCTGAACCAGTGCATTTACCTGCTTCAAAATAACCTCTTGTTTCGGGAGGAAATTGCTTTTCTCACCCCCAGGAACCTCTTTGCAGCCATCGTCAGGAGGTTTCAAATGGACTTTAGTCTATTATTAAAATCTTCCCTTGTTGTTGCCCTTTGAGAGGCAGTGGGGAGGGGGGAGCAGGAGGTACCAGACGGGTCCACGCTCGCACCGCTCTCTTACCATTATGCTTAAATTAACAGGGAATTTTGTAAATTGAAGACTAATTTTCTCTTGGGAATATATCGTTAAATTACAGAATACTAATGAAAATTTACAGCACCTGGGAGGGGAGGGACAGGACAGAGGAAGCATTTCACGGAGTTTTTTCCTGGCCTGCTTGGCTGTGACCACAGTCAGAGTCATGGAGCTGCTGCATGCCGGTCCAGGAGCACAGGACCTGGGAGAGGAGATGGACAAGTCCACGGGGGCTTGGATCCCCCCTGTGGGAGTTTTTCCCCAGGCACTGCTGCTGGCAGCTCCTTCGCCCCACGCTGTGCCCATCAGCCCTCCCCAGGCCAGCTCTGCAGTGGCTGCAATGACCATTGCCCTGGCAACGGTGCTGGCTGGAGATGCAATGCATCACGGGTTTATTAAAGAACAGTGGTTGCACTTGACGGCCGTATTTTTCCAGTCAAACTCAATTTCTTTGGAGCAATGAGGCTCAGTAGAGCTGGGAGTGTGGAAGCAAGGAGCTGCCTTTTGCAGGGGGGATGCTTGGGAGCGTTGTGTCTGGGGGCTTGGAGGGGGGAAATGCAGATTTCTTTATTGCTTTGATCATACATAATTTAAATATTCAAACTACTCTGGAATTCACTGAATTATACATGAATTGCACAGGCAGCATTTTTTGTAACTCCTGAAAGGTATTAAATTTTCTTTCTCTGTCTTCAAAACCTCGTCTAACATTTAAAAAGGTTTTAAAAATTTCTTAAAGTCCCAATCAGTCGCATCCAAAATCTCCCTGGGAGCAACCGACTCCCATGAGGCTGGTAATCCCTACCAAATTAACAAGTGATTTGGCAATCGCGGTTTGCTGTTGGCTGTGATTTAAGGGATCTTACAGCAGTGTTCAGGGTCAGTCTGGCTCGGTGAGGAAGCTCCTCGGGGCCTTCCTGTCAGTGTGCTTTGGAATCGGCCAGGGCAGCAGCCGCTGCAGATCCCCCTCCAGAGCGGGGCTGCACCCTGGAGCCTGCCCTGCCTCCCTGCCTTTGGGACCTTAGGACGCAAATCCTTGGGAGCACTGGTCATTCAAAGGGCTGAGCGCCAGGACTGAGCTCCCGGCCCCGCCGGCAAGGCCAGAGAGCAGATCCCAAATCAGAGGAGGTTCCCAGCCAGTGACCAGGAAAGCTGACTCCATTTTGCGAGCCAGAGCTGGATGAATCTCTGCCTCTCCTACTAGGAAAACCATGGCTGTCTAAAAGTAATTAAGGGCAGAAACATTTTGGATGGACTCATAGAGGTGCTGTGGCTCTGACAAGTTCTTCGTGCTGCACCAAGAGCCATGAGGGGATCCAAAATTGTGCTGCTGCCTTCCCTGCCATGCTTGGCCAGCTCCTGCCCTGCACTGACTGCTCCTGCGCTGCCAGCCGCTGCCCCACTGGCACTGCTGCAGCAGCAACTTCTGCTGGGCAGGAGGGTGAAAGCACAGACCTGCTGTCCTGAGCCCGGGGAAAGGAGAGACTCTGGGTCAATGGAGTGAGCAAGCCTAACTTGCTACCCCATGGACACATTGTCCCTCTTCTTTGGTCCCGTTTTCTAGGGCACTTTAAACCAGGAAAGCGGGATGTGCTGTAGCATCTGGCCCTCGGATGGCAGCTTGTATCTGTTAGTTAGTCAAGTGTCCAGATGTTTCGGGGTGGGAAGGAACACGGACAGATGTTGCTCTGCAAGTTGCTGTGAACATGCTGCCCAGCTGCCAAAGCACGCACAGCAGAGCCACGAGTGCATTGGACAGGCAGCCACTGCCGTGAGCAGGCAGGGAGGAACAAGGGGTGGGAAAAACCCGTGTCCCAGCCTGCTGCTTCTCCTCCAGCCCAGAGCTGGATCCACTCACATGGAGACATCAATGCTGCTCTGAAAACCATCCAGGGTTTGTCAAGAACTAGGGCTGCAGAGGGCTTTTCCTGATTCTCAGGAGGTGCTAATGTGTGGGTCCTGGGCCAAACACCACTTTCTTTTTGCACTTTGTTTTGCTTTTGCAGGTCCCACCTGGTGCATCATATTGCTGTGCAGTGTCTTTCTGGGAAAGACTTATGGGGCATGGCTACATGTCCTGTTCAGCTGGGAATGACCTAGGGTTTGCTGGCCAAGAGAACACAAGGTATACGGCACCACCAGCCAAAACTGCCCTGCCTTGACCAGGGTTTGAGACCAGGATTAAAGCCTGGATGAGAAACACTTCCCCCCCAGGCTGGACCATGAGAATGCCCTGGTGTTTCCCTCAGAGCCAACACTGAACCTCCCAGGCAGGGATGAAGCCAGGCTTCTGCAGCGCACGATATCCTTGTTTCAAGGGAGAACATTGAAGCCCCAGAAAGCTCTCTGGGGAGCAAGCAAGAGGCTGAAAGAGAAGCAGGGATAGGCAGAGCCCTGTTTGCAGTCTCTCCTTAGTTAGCTCACTCTTCATTATCCTTCTCTACCCTTTTAATTTCTCTCTATACTCAACCAGCTATTGCTGTTCAGACTGAAATAATTAATTGGAACAAAATTGCCACTGTAGGAGAAAAGAATGATTAAACCCATCCAGCGGACAATGGGGCAATCATAGCCTAAGCGTCTAATTACAGGGTTAGAGAGTGTGGATGTGGAGATAATAACAGAGCCTTTTGTAAACTGTGGCTGGATGAGCAGGGAGGAGGGTCTGTGCTTGACTTCACTCCAGGTTCAGTGCATGATTCCTGGAGTAAAGACACAAATGGAAGAAGAAAAGATCATTAGGGAGTGAATACCCACAAAGGTCTGCTGGAGAAACAAGAGCAGCTGGAAGCGCAAACACTTCCCTGTGCAGCTCTGCGCCTGCTGTGTGCATGGGAGTTGCTCAAGGTGTGAGCCAGTGTGGGATACCCAGGGAGATTGGTCACTGAGGCTCATATTTGTAGGAGCACAAATAACAGCGTGTTTAACTGAGTAAATTATTAAAGCACATTACACATTTGTGCATACACATATCCACGTACAGAGCGTCACTCGTTAACAGATACCACCAGGAATTACAGTGTCAGGAGGTTCAAATGGGGCCCAGTGAGCCCATGACCACCACCAGGACCTGTGCCAAAAGGCACACACGCTCCAAAACCCAGAGGCATCCCCACAGCTTGCAGGGAAGTGACCCTGCAGATGCTCTGCTGAGAGCTGTCTGTGGGAGATGGGGGTTTGGCCTCCCCAGTAACACAGCCTGAGCACTCCTGGATGCATGGGTTTGGTTAGGGAGTTGCTTCTCCCCCTCTACTCTGCTCTTGTGAGACCCCACCTGGAGTATTGTGCCCAGTTCTGGAATCTCTGGGATAAGAAGGATGTGGAACTGTTGGAACGGGTCCAGAGGAGGGCTACGAAGATGATCAGAGGGCTGGAGCACCTCTACTATGAGGACAGGCTGAGAGAGTTGGGCTTGTTCAGCCTGGAGAAGAGAAGGCTCCGGACTATCCTCATAGTGGCCTTCCAGTACCTGAAGGGAGCTACAAGAAAGCTGGGGAGGGACTTTTTACAAAGACTTGTAGTGATAGGATGAGGGAGAACAGCTTTAAATTGGAAAGGGGGAAATTCAGATTAGACATTAGGAAGAAATTCTTTACAATAAGGGTGGTGAGGCAATAGCACACATTGCCCAGGGAAGCTGAGACTGCCCCATCCCTGGAAGTGTTCAAGGCCAGGTCGGATGGGGTCTTGAGCACCCTGGAACACAGTACATCACCTCCTCCCATGCCTGCTGAAACACGGGGTGATGGGGACATCACAAGCCACCAGGGCCTGAAGGAATGCCACTGACCACCTCGAGATGATTGAAGCAGCAAGAAAATCATAGAAATCCTTTGTTTGGAGTTGCTCCCGTGGGAGCTCAGTGGCCAATGCAGCTCCCCCCCCAACCCCCCCCCCCTTCCTGCCCTTCCAGCTCCCATTAAAACACATTTAGCAGCCAATCACAGACCTGTGACTTCCCTTAATAAAGACATATTTCATCTCCCCAATCTCAGTATGAGTGAGTTTAAGGTAGTGTGAAATTGCAACCAGTCACCGTGGGCTAGTGACGGGTGCTTCCCCAGGTATTCCAGCAAATGGAGCTCCCACTGCCCACAGCATATAAATCTTGAGCAACTCCAAGTCACTCTGAGTAATGGTTCATTTTCTAATTTAATTTTGACTGAGACTGGAGCTTCTAAAAGGCATTT
The DNA here is from genome assembly GCA_033558185.1 of Dromococcyx pavoninus. NCBI lineage: Eukaryota > Metazoa > Chordata > Aves > Cuculiformes > Neomorphidae > Dromococcyx > Dromococcyx pavoninus. The sequence continues at coordinate 56,456 of JAUMJL010000349.1, read as the reverse complement.
TCAGTGATGGGATTGTCCCAGGGGGAGGGGGGTCAGTTCCAAGAACTAAATGTAGACTAAAGGAAGCTCCTCCCTGGCTTGTGGCTGGATCCCTGGGGCAGGACCATCTCAGGAAGGTTTCACATCGTGCTGAGTTCCCCGGTGCCTTCCACGCAGAGTTGGGGAGGAGGATGGGGATCTTCACCTTGACACTGAGGCTTTTTATCAGGGAGTACAGGGATAGGACAAGGGGGCATGGTTTTGAGCTGAAAGGAGGGAGATTTAGAAGAGGTTTTAGGAAGAAATAGTTTCCTGTGAGGATGAGGAGGCACTGGCACAGGTTGCCCTGAGAAGTGGTGGCTGCCCCATCCCTGGAGGTGTTCAAGGCCAGGCTGAATGGGGCTTGGAGCAACCTGATCAAGTGGGAGGTGTCCCTGCCCATGGCAGAGGAGTTGGAACTGAATGGGCTTTAAAGTCCCCTCTGACCCAAACCAATCTGTGATTCTATGATTCTATGATGTGAGCACCACACTGACACAGGGCAGAGTACACACTTCTGTCCAAACTCAGCACAGGTCCCCTGGCCAGGGAAGGGCTCCTGGTTGCATTATCTCCCTCCTAGTTGTTCCGTGTCAGGAAGAGGTTCAGGTGTCAGAAAGACAGCACAACCTGCTTCAGAGGCCTGATGACAAACACAAATACTGCTTTTCTCTGCCACTGATGCTGTGGCCGTAATTGGGAATGGCTCTCGTGGCCACAGACGGTGCCATCTGGGTTGTCCCTTGCACCCCACAGCTGCTTTCACGTGGGCTGGCAGAGCCCTGTTCACTGTGCGTGGGGCAGGGCTGTCACCTCAGGGCTCAGTCCTGCTTGCTGGTGCCTGTGGCACAATGCCACAACGCTTCTCCCAGGCTTCCTGCACCCCCTGCCCAGGTCCAGAGGGATGGGTGAAGTGGTTGCAGTACAGGACCAGCATGGGTGGCTTTTGGCAGCACCAATGATACAACCGCCCCATGTCTGCTGCCTCTTTTCAGCCATTTCACTACAGCCACACTCATTTCTGCACACCAGCACATGACAAACCAATCTTTTCCTAGCGTGCAAAAAGTGCATGCACCATCGCAGAGCTGCTGGCTGGGTATCTGCCCATCTCCCACATGAATTAGCAACCCCAGCTAACACACAGGTTTGCCAGTACGACCGCTTCAGCTCTGGGGCCATGCCAAAGGGCAGGTGATGAGCCTCCTCAGCACCACACAGCCGTGCTGGGCTGGGAAGCGTGGGGAGCCCAAGCCTGATGACCCAATCTGAATGACAGCTGCAGGGAGCTGCAAGGCAGACAGTGCTTCTGGAGAGTCAGAACAGCGATCTGGCAGGGACCGCACACGCCAGGCTGGGTGCCAAGTGCAGCCATCAGCATAATTAAATCAAGGTCCTGCACAGCTGAAGAGTTGCAGCTGACCTGGTGTGTGTGCTGCTCTCTGCCTTTGTAAGAAACCATGCAGCAAACCATCCCCTTGCTGGGGCTTCGGCTGTGAGCCAGCCCACAGTGGAGCCCTGCCACCCTCCTGCACGGGCAGCCAGCCGGTGACCCAGCGACCTTGGGCTCTTCTCCTCAGAGCCCACTAAAGCACTGTGAATGTTTTGGGTTTCACCCCAAGAAAATTGCTCTGGTAATGTCAGAAACTACTGGGATGAGGTGACTCCTTCCATCTGCAGGCAGAGATGCAAGGGGACCACTTGGAGCAGCTTCTGCCCACCTTAATCACACTGGGTTTGAGCCTGCACCCTGCCACCTCGCTGTCCTCAGCCCCATAAGGTACACAAGTCTCCCCCTTCCAGTGCAGCAGTTAAACCCTCAGGAGTGGGGTCTCCCAGCCAGCTGGTTGAACACCCTGATCCCCAGGCTGGGTGCCTGCAGGACCACTGGTCAATGGAGCTGGAATTCAGTCCTTGCATCTTCATTAATGGCTCCCAGATGCTCTCAGAGGGGTCAGTGAGGCTCCAGAGAAGCCAGGACTGCCCTCCCCGCTTCCTGCACTTCCCACTGAAGGAATAACTTGGTGGGAAAGTTGCAGCTTGAGATCTTGAAGCATCACCCACCTACACAATTGTTTGTGTCACTGCTGGGGCTAAATCAAATGAAAAAGCAAAGAACCAAACCCTTGCAATCAAACTTGTGATAAGAAGGACAAAAATGGCCAGAACAAAATCAACATCCATGCAATGAAGCAGCAACCATTGGGGAAGAAAAAGCAGCTGCCTTACTGTTCAAAGTCTTCTTGCACCAGAGGGTGGAAGGCCTCTTCTTGGCACTTAAAGGATGAGGACTTTTCTTTGACCTTTATGGAGACAAAAGACAGAGGATGTTTCAGCTCAGCTGTGGTGCTGGGAGCAGAGTTCTGCAAAGCAGGAGACAAGGCACAGGTTACTCTCGCCCCGCGGGAAGCCCAGCAGAGCCTGGCTCCAGCCAGTGCTGTGCTTTGCAGGGCTTTGGTAATGCTGAGCTGAGGGACCACAGACTTCCCAGGTCCCTGTGTGCAGCAAGGGACACAGATTGTGGACTGTAGGGTGGCTGAAGTCCCTGACAGTGGGCAAACACACCCGGCAAGCTGGGGAGGTGGCGGCCTTTGTCCCAAATCTGTATTTCTGTGAATATTTTCACATCACAGCAAAGCTGCAAACCCTCTGCCCTGTCTTTGCACCGTGCAGACATATAAGGACATTGCCTGTGAGATTAAACCTGCAGTGCAGACCCCGCAGCCAGCACCATGGGACAACTCAGCGTGGTTTGGATCTCATGCTCGGAGCTTGTAAAAGGAAATTAAAAATGAGTTACAGGATGAGCTTCGCCAATCCACTTAAGAATTTCAGTGAGAACGGATGAGTGATTTACTTTAAGTGCAATATGCCCACGCAACGCTACAAGCGAGGCCAGTGCGGTGCTGGGCTCTGAGGGGCTGGTGGGAGCCCTGCTCACGCTGGTGCAGGCAGCCCCAGGGCAGAGTCCCACCAGGTCCCCTCCAACCATTCCACATCTCCTGGCTCATCCTGCCACCGCCAAATCCCTGGGAGCCTCCCCTGCACCCAGTCCTGGGCAGCGTCTCCCTTATGCCCTGTGCCCATGGCCAGAGCAGCCCTGCATCCCTCTCCCAGCTGCCTTGTGGCTCCCCGGCATGCAAGGTGCAGCTTATGGAATTTTATTTTCCCCCTGAAAGTTCTGGAAGAGAAAGAATGAGACCGAGTCCAGGCTACAGATTTTGCTGCCTGCTCTCTGAGCCAGCCACCTCCATCCAAGAACAAACACAGCAACAGAACAGGCCTGCAACTGTTACTTACACAGCCTAATTAATCACATTACTCATGAAAATATATTGGTATAATTAATAACACAAGGCATGTCTATTGGCCTCTGTGGCGCAGCAAATTACAAGGCAGTAACACTTGGATGTGTTGACCTGGATTTCATACATAATCCATCAAGGCATTCCTATCGTATCGGGTCTCCAGAGACACAAACAATACAAAAATGATCATTAAACAAAAGCAAGATGGACAGCACCACTGTCACATTAATCACTCCCAATGTTGCGGGGAAGGGATGGGACACCTGGAGTTTGTCTGGTGTGTTCTTATACTTCTCTCTGCTTGGGTTTCAGTATTTCAGCAGCCCTGGAAGGGACCCATTGCTGTTCGTTGGGTGTGGGAACAGGTCATGGGTTGGGGAGTGAAAGCAGAGTGTGATGTCGTTATCCAGGAGCAGCAGGGAGGAGAAGCTGCCGCTTCCCATGAGGATTCAAGGATTCAGGGAATGGGTGAGATGTTGTCATTGGTGAGGTCACTCCTTAATGCAGAGGGAAGAGAGACCAGTGCAGTGAGAGAAGGGAAAGCGAAGCGCTGGGTCAGGAAGGAAGGAGGTGGACAGGTGCGTGTGCTCTGGTCTGTGCCAGAGCCCGAGGTGTTCCTGGAGTCTCCAGAGAAGCCGGGAGGGGGGTGACCGTGTGCTGCCTGAGCTTGTGGGTGGTGCAAGGTGACAGGCAGGACCAGTTAAGCCCAGTGTGGTGGCAGGATGTCTGCGCAGTGCTCCACCTCGGGCGGCAGCGTCCAGCTCAGTCCACCCACCTTCCTGTGGTTGGGGAGCTTTGGAAAAGGCACAAGAGTGGTCGAAGGGAAAGGAAAGAAGAGGGCACCTGCAAGACTGCGGGAAGGCCAGTGAGCAGCCTGGGAGCCCAGGGGTGGAGGGATGGGACGGCAGGGTTGGTGTGAGGTTGGGGAAGATGCCTGTGCCAGGGCTGGAGGCAGGCATGAGCCAGCCCTGGTGACAGGGACAGGCCAGGGCAGGGACACACAGCGAAGTGCAGCTGGAGGAGCTCTCCCATTGACCCTCTCCTGACAAAGGGGATGCAGGGTTCCCTGCTAATCCTGCTGAAGGGCAGGAGACCTTTAATGGGAGGGATTTGATGAGGTATGAAGGATGTAACCAGCCAATAAGTGAATCTGTATTTGGCAGTGCTAAGGAAAAGGATTGCAAGGAAATATGCAAAAATATTTTCAGTTAAAAAAACCCAATGGAATCCTGTGGTCAAACCAACCCAAACAAAAATCAGTTTGCTTACTTCATGTATGCAGCAGGTAGGTCAGCGTTTGCAGCATGGGGAGTTGGTGCACGGTCCCCTGAGGCTCCACCTGGGCTTGGGAGGGCTTCCAGCAGAGCCTCACCTACTAAATTAGTTTAATCATGTCTGTCATTAGTCATCTTTCTTTGAGCACTCATTCGGAGGCCATTTAAAGGGGATTAGAGAAAAATCTCCTCTCTTTATTCCCAGACAATGGTGATTAACTTTCTCTGGCCTCACAAGGCATTTTCATATTGATGGAAAGAAGTGAAATGAACTCCTAACCACAAACGCTTGCCTTCCACCATGAACTGGAACTCAAAGCCAGCATTAGAGGAGGAATTATTGGGGAGACACCTAGAGTGCTAATTTATACACAAAGGAGCCACCAGTACAGGGCTGAAGGTGTCAGGATCCCACACCATGTCTGGCAGGGCAGCCATGCCTGGCAGTGGGATTCCCAGCCAGCTGGTGCCCACCTGGCCCTGTTTGGGGGGTGCCTGGCTGTGCTCGAAGGGACCCCCACCTTCTCACCCACTCCATTCCTCCCTGTTCATCCCTTTGCTGCCTGACTGAGCACCCATGCCTGTGCTGAGCTTCACATACGTGTGTGTGTGTGGATAAAGACTGTTCTGACTGGAAAGTGGACAACAGTAAATATACTTTTTTTAAAGTATCTAATAAACAGAAAGATGCAAAAATATAATTCAGAATGAATCAGTCTGCAGGTGCTCCCAGAATCCCTTTGAATCACACAGAGGATCCTTTCAGTGGAGATGCAATTTCTATTTCTCCAACTAGTGGAAAGTTCTGCAGAGGAATCCTTTCCCTGAGGAGCGACTCAGATCCCCAGAGGCCCTCACAGCCATACAGAGCACAGAATGAATGGTTTCTCATAGAAACCAATCCAAAACAACCTGTAACAAATATTCAGAAGCAAACTAGGTATTCGGGAAGCCATCAGGCCAAGAATAGTACAAGCTGGGAAAAGAGGTATTTTAAGCAGGCTGGTTCCCTTTCTTGCCCTTTGGTTCTGCCTGGCAGCATGTGTGGCTGAGCTGTGCCTGCAGGCAGCTGGGCGCTCCGGTCCCATCCCTGCTGCCAGTCCTCCTCGCTGCCCACATCAACCGATCCTGCCCCTGCAAAGGCAGCCCTGCATCCCAGTGAGCCGAGCCTGGCCAGCATCCCTGCTGCCAGCAGCTGGGCTCGCCTGCTTCCTCCCTCCAACCAAAGAAACACCACTGACACAAACAGCCTCCTCACATTATTTACAGAAGCACCGACATATCGTGCGTTTGACCCCCTGCCCCTTGCCATGGGGGGTCTCGGAAGCTCCCCGCCTCAGCTGAGCTTGTGCTGGCATCTCCAGCGCTGCAGTCCCTTCCTTCAGTGGGGAGGAATGTGCAGCACTGCAAACAGCTCTCTGCACAGAAGGGACCCTTGTTTAGAAAGCTCATTAATCTTTAACAGAGCCTTTGGGTTAATTTGAAAGGTTACTCACCCATCAGTATGAAGGGATCCTGACGGCAACGCTCCACCAACGGGCACCGCAGCCTTCATGGGGAAGAGAGGTGGGCAAATGAGCCCCTCTTACTAGAGTACAGTGGCACCTGCATCCTTCGCCTTAGAAGTGGGAGCAGCCAGTGGCATTCCTGGCACACTGGGCAGCGGAGCATCCTGCTGCCCTGCAGCCAGACCACGCCGACTGAGGGAAAACTCCCCTGGCTTTCATTACCTCCTCGTGGGATGGGATACTGACCTTGCCTCGGTTCCTCTCCAGCGGTGACCGAGCACGGGGCCATCGGCGTTGGGCAGAGCGAGGGGCGCATGGTGGGGGGCACGGCTGGCGATGGGGTGGCTTGCTCAGCGATGCTGCTGCGGGTTCTTCCCCGCCGGCACGCAGCTGGCAGTGGCAGTGAGGCTCCCCGGCAGCAGTGCGACTCCCCAGGCTGCCGGCAGCAGCTCTGCCGGCTTTCTGCCTGTGCTAGCCCTGTCCATCGCGCAGCTCGGCTGCTCCCGCACGCCGCTCACCAAGCATGGCTTAAACAACAGCACCCGCCTGTTCCTGCATCGGAGCCGCCTTTCTGACTCGGGCAGCAGCTCCGGTTTTGGATTCACCATCTACTGAGACAAGTCCTCGGTGCGTTCTGCGTTAAATAACTAAGGTTAATTTGATTTGATGCACCACTTCATTATCATAAACAGCTCACAGTATGTCAGTCTCTGTAATTACAGTTCCCTCCAGCCGGCTTCTTGTTCATTTTCCGTCACTGATGGTGCTTCCCTATGATCACCTCACAGCCAAGTGCTTCGGCGTGAACTTCCCCAAACAGTAATTAGGTGTCGTTTATTCTGTAGCTGACAGTGATACTAATTTACAAAAATAGGGGCAAGGATATTAGATTTCCTTTCCATTACAGCCACATTTCCCTCTCACGATTGGGATGAGGCTGCACATGCAGGAGGGCACATGCATAGGAGAAGGAATGTTTGGAAGTAAAGATGCTTCTGGCAAGTGGATGCTGTAGCTGAGGGTTCCTGGGCTCTGCCTCTGGCGTTCAACAGCCCCAGGGAGTCCCAGCACTGATAGCTCAGGTTCAGCATTCCCTGCAGAGAAGCAGAGGGCAAAGCACAGTGCCGGTCACTGCACAAGGGGTGGTGGGCTCCCAGGTGGGAATTCTGCCCACTTGGCAGAGCGGTACTGCTTGTGCCTATGCTCCCAGCTGCCAGGAGTGGGGTGCTTTGTCACCAGTGATGGCATGAGAGTGAGTGCAGAGCACAACTGGCATGTAGCAAACTAAATATGCAAAGCTCCAGTCGATACCCGTCTTCCACTTGGCCCCTTTCAGCCACCAGTCCCTTTTCCAAGTTCGGCTCTGCCAGACCAAGGGCAGCAGCACTCACCTGCCAGCGCACACTCACAAGGGCTTGCATTTCCCCCAAACACCATGGTCCTGTGAACAAACCTGTCAGCCCACTGCCCCTGGCCCCTGTTTCCAGGGATCCTCAGCTGTGGGCCCTCCCTTTCCTGTTTAATTCGGATATCAGCCCTGGCCATGGCACATTCTGAGTAGCCTCAACCCACAGAGATGGTGCTGGGCAGGTGAAACACCTCTTTCCATTGAAGCCTCCATCCCTGTGGACGTCCTGATGCTGTGGTGCCTGCTGTCCTGCAGGACAATCCTTTCCCTGCTGCTGCTGGCCACACCAGGGATCCAAGCCGAGATGCTGTTGACCTTGGCCACCTGGGCCACTGCTGGCTCTTGTTTAGCTGCAGTTGACCAGCACCCCCAGGTCCTTTTCCACTGGGCAGCTTTCCAGCCACTCTTTCCCAAACCTGGAGGGTTGCATGAGGTTGTTGTGACTCAAGTGCAGGACCCAGCCAGCACTTGGCTATGTTGAAGCTCATACAATTGATCTCGGTCCATGGATGCAGCCTATCCAGGTCTCTCTGCATAGTCTTCCTGCCCTAGAGCAGAGAAACACTCCCACCCAATTCAGTGCCCAGACTGAGGGAGCACTCAAATCCCCTCATCAGAGAAGAGGAACTTCCAGTGCACAGGAGGAATACCCAGTAAATGGCAGGAATACCCAGTATGCCACAGAAATAACCAGCATACAAGCAGAATTCCCAGAACACAAGAGGAAAATCCAGTACAAAAGAGGACTACCCAGTACACAAGCAGCATTCCCAGTACACAACAAGAAACCCAAGGGAGAGTCCCTGGGCTGCAGGCTGGACTCTGATTACTCCTTCTGGCCACAGACCCAATCCTGGTGGCCTGGCTGCAAGCGGGTGGGCTCCCACAAAGCTGCCCCCAGCCTGACTGCCCTCCACCACTCCCCTGTGCTGGGCACCACCGCAGGCTCTGTGCCTCCTCACTGAGCTGTGCTCCGCAGCAGGACGCTTGGCACGCAGGTCCCTGCTCACAAGAGAGCAAACAAAGCGTTCACCCGGCAAAAGTCACTCTGCGTTATCATTTCTATGATTTAATTGAAATCTCCGCGGCGCTGCGCTGGCGGGGTTCGCACCGGCTGCTGGATTAGCAGGGTACCAGACTGTAACAATATAAAACAGATATTGTTAAAAGGCACTTAAGACTTTCTCGGGAAGGGTTTGCCAACCCTTTGAAGAGGAGCCCAGGGGACAGCCCTTTATTACCACTGCGACCAGGTCAATTACTCCAGAACTGAGCAAATCATTTATGAGGTGGTCGGCCTATTAAACCATTAACACATCCATCACTTAGCAGCTGATCTGGCTGCTGTCCACATTTGCACTGTGCTGGGCTTGGGAATTTACTGGCATTTTTATTTGGTTCAAAGCTGCACTTAAAAGAAAAATAAAACCCCTCAGCTCCTACGTGCACAAAGCCTGTGTTACAGAGGGACCCTCTTGCTCCTCCAGCATAATTTAAATTATTTTTGATTTGAAGTTTTTGTCTTTGTTCCTGCTACCTCATTGCGTGGTCTAAACAGAGGCACAGATTGTGGGGCTTTAATTTGCAGAGGTACTCCAGAGCATCAAAAATCAAATGTAGCTATTACCACCAGAATCTCTCTGCCCTTTAAGTGCAAGTGCTTGCAGTGGGAATGCATGATGAACTGGCTGAGCTGCTCCTTTGAAAGTGATAAAGCATCAAATCTGGAGAATAAATGGGCTGTTATAGCTGTGGGCACCCCGTGGTTATAGTACAGCAAGGAGACGCAGATAGTGCTTCACAGGAAGGGAGGACATTTATTTCTGTCTGTCAAGGCTCAGGAAAGATGGAGAACATACGAGGGATAGGAATTAGTGTCTTAATCTACTGCGTTTACACTCATCCCTTTTTAAATGCCTTTTGGCTACTCATTTTCCTACATCTGATATTTTATTATCATGTCTTTTATGACATTTCAAGATACTTATTAAATCAAGATGGAGAGCTCAGCTTTGTGTGCTGGCTCTTTGATGGGGAACCTGGGGACCAGGCAGAGTGGATGGAGCAGGCTGGAGCTGAGGGTCCAGATCCGGCCATCCCCCAGCTGGAAAAGAGTACGCAGGGCTGGTCTGCAGCTCTGGAGAGGTGTTGAGGAACGCAGCGGGATTTACGGGGCAGGGTATTACTTAAAACAAGACAGAACTTGCTTGGATGTGCTGGGCTGCTGCAGCAGGAGGTGCTGTCCGTGTGGCAGTTGGGCAGCCACAAAGCCCAGCGCTGGAGGAACAGGGACCCTCCTCTAACAGACAAGCAGACCCTCTATTTGCTGGCACCCTGCTTAATTACTGACTACTTGTTAGCAACCTTTGATGAATTCATTCTTAATTCCTCCTGCTAGTGGTGGAGAGCTGCTCTCCACAGGTTCCTGCCATTCTCTGTCCTGGGCAGTGCCCGGTCCCTGGGTGGAGCCACACGGGCTGCACAGCATCTCTCGGTTTTGCAAGGGCTGGGAAGTCCTGGGGCCCAGACAGGTCCTGGGTCTCTTGGCAGAGCTCTGACTTTCTGCACGGTCTCAGGTCTCGAGTTTGAATATTCAGCGTCTGTGGTACCTACTGCTCTGAAGCCAGCTCCAAAGCAGAGCCAGCTGTGGGACCTGTGCTGCCCCAGGTATGTGTGGATGGTGCACCTGGGCGAACCAAAATGTGACAGTTGGGAAAGTCCTAGGGTTTAGTGGCTCCTGGAGAGTGGCCGTGTCCCCACGTGGGATATCTTTGCCAATCCACAGCCTCCTGAGTTCCTTTGGAGAATGAGCTGCATGGGGACTGCTCTGGAAGGGAAAAAAAAAGCACCTAGGGTTGGCTCTGGGAGCCCATTCTCCCTGGGATGCTGGACACAGAGGCTGTGACCTGAGCACGGGCTCTGCAGCTGCTCCAGTGCTGGTGCAGGGCTCCCCATGACTTGCTGTGACCCTGACATGAAAAAAGCTCTTACAAATTAAAAAAACTGAACGTAACTCCACACATCCTCTCTCTTTCACAGAATTGTAGAATGGTTTGGGTTGGAAGGGACTTCAAAACCCATCCAGTTCCAACCCCCTGCCATGGGCAGGGACACCTCCCACTGGATCAAGTTGCTCTAGCCGCATCCAACCTGGCCTTGAACACCTCTAGGGATGGGGCAGCCACAACTTCCCTGGACAACCCGTGCCAGTGCCTCATCACCCTCACAGCAAAACATTTCTTCCTAAGATCTCATCGACATCTCCCCTCTTTCAGCTGAAAACCTTTGCTGGGCTCCTAGTGGCCACAGCCTTGTAGACCTCACAGCAAGTGCAATCCGGGTTATTTCTCTGAAATTTCCACCCATCTTGGCAGCTGGTGGTGTCGGCAGAGAGCACGGGGCACAGCCAGTCCTGCACCCTCGCCTGCGCCGGGGCCCATCTAGCTGATGGGGATTGTTTTCCTCATTACTTATCTCCTCCATGCCACAGGGGAACGTTCACGTGAGTGGGTCTGGATGGGAGCAGAATTGCTCACCACAGAACTATTACGGAGCCAATTAAACCAAACAAAAATACTGGGTGTGAGCAAAGCGCTTTGAGGGAAGCTGGAGAAATGAGCCAGGGGACAGTGCTGCGCAGTGGGGCCTGGTCAATTGTTTGTTTGTTTGTTTAAGTGCTGGTTCACGGGGGCAGCTGGCTGTGAGTCAAAAAAAATCTGTACAAGCAGAAAAATGATTCTCCAGCAGCGACACCTCAACAGCCAGTTCCCTCTGATCGCGTTAAAAAAGAGTTAGATTTGGGTGAGCCAGCAAATGCGATCAAGGGGCCACGCGGACATCCATGCCAATTAAAAGCTCACATAGTTCATTCCTCCAGACGGCAAATCCCAGCTACAAACACGAGCCTCTATTTAACGAAGCCTCTGCCGCCGCCTCACATTCCAGGCGAGCAGAAGGGAGCCGGCGCGGGACGCTGGGTGATTGGCAGCCGCATTCAGCAACACACAGAAATCCCTTTTTGTTGCTTCTGCAAGCATCTTTAAGGCTGTCTCTGAACCATATGGCTTCCCTCCGCAGCACAAAGAGGCTGGTGATCGCTTGGGAGTGCCCTGAGTATTAAATGTGGGATCGCTGCCATTACAATGCCACACCAGAACGCAACTCATACTTGGAGTCAGCTCCAAAGGGCTTTTCTGGATGATAAGTTCAAGGGCAAAAATTATCACTGATGCTTAAACCCGTGGTGGCTGCAGCGCAGTCCAGTCTGTGCGCCATGCTTGGCCCATTGTCTGCCCCTCGTCGCGGGCTACGCCTCAGCCATTTTACTTTGCTCTCCTGTTTCTCCACTGACAATGTGCCAGAACAAAGGCTTGTGCCTGAGCGGGGGCAGTAATTCATCTGCACCCAGCAGCACCTGCACACAGCTGCCCTCTTCCCAGCGTGGCTGCCAGCCGTACCAGACACCGAGTCATCCAGCCCTCCTTTCTCCTCGTCTCCAGGGAGATGGCAATGGACCTGCATCCTAATGACAGGCGGCCGGCACCTCCCGCTCCGACTGCCTGCAACCGGCTCCCTTGGGCCCCTTCAGCCTGGTCCCAGCATTACGAATTCAGCCCCTGATCCCACAGCTCATGGGGGAGAGCGAGCAGCCCCACCCATGGCAGGGACATTGCCGAGGCACCAGCCAAGCACCAGAATAAAACCCGCATTGTCCGAGAGCCACCACTCCAGGACTGGGAGCCCAGCATTGGCAGTGGGCATGGATCACCAACTGCCCCTTGGATGCAGAAGGAAAGAGAAAAAGCCCCCCCTCCCCCCAAACCCACTCCTCTCGGGATGCATCGTTTTTTCAATCCTAGCATGGAGACAGCAAAATCCGGTGGTCACACTGCTCGACCCCCACCCGCGAGGACCCCTTTGTGGAGCATCACAATGTTCACACCGAGAGGATGGAGATGACAACACACTCCGTTGAACCACCGCAAACCCCTGAGCGTGACCCCTGCCCCAAACCCCTGGGAGGGCAGCGCCGTGGCCGTCGGGGCCAGTGAGCAGAGCAGCGCGAGGCTGCACGCGGCGCAGCGCCCGCGCGCGCCCTGCATGCTAATGAGCAGTGCCAGTAGAGCTGCGCCAATTAATTGCTGGAAGGATCTGCTCACTTACCAAATGGGGAGCCGTGGTGCCAAATTGGAGGGCAGGGTTTCGCAGCGCAACAGTGGCACGGAGCTCCCCGCGCCCGCCAGTCTCCGGGCAGCAGGTATGGCTCGGCTACACCAGGGCAGGTGAAGGCAGCAGACAGACCTGCTTATAGTTTTGTATTTAAATTCTTTTTTTTCTTGTGAGCTCACGTAGCATTTAGGGTCACATGCTGCTGTGAGCATCGGTCGGCACCATCACGTGCTTGGGGTCAGGGCTCACGTGACGAGCAAACCCGATGAAGTGCCACTACAACCCATTCCACCTCGACCCCAAAAAAACTTAGTTGTAAAAATCTGATTTATAACGGGTTAATGAAATAATTAATTTTTGAAGTAGGCTTCTAACCTTTCAAACTAAATAATTTGGGGGGGGGTTAGGGGGAGGGGGAAAGGGCGGGAGAGCGAGAGATGGGAACGAAATGCCAAGATTTCGATGAATATTTAATACGCCCTGCGTGCTCCTCAGAAGCTCCCGCGCCTTGGAGCCGTGCCAGCGCCATTTGAATACCACCCTTTGTTAATAACTAAATTGACGCCTCTGTTGCTGTTGGGTGTTTGTGGCTCTATCAAGCTGTAATCTGTCACAGTGGATAGAGGGCAGGGGGGAAGCACAACTCAATGAGTGCCCACCCGTCCCCGGACAAAGCCCAGAGCTGGTCCCGCAGCCCCGCAGCGCTGCGGCACGCAGGGCGCTCCCCCGCCCAGGTACAACCTCTAATGCATACATGCATATGGGTATATATAATATACATATACATATATCTATGTATATGGGAATTTTGCCAGCCAGAATTAGCAGCAGGAAGCTCAGGAAAGCTCATTCTGCCAGATTAAGTGCAGAATTTTGCATTATTTGAAATTTTCCAAAGTAACAGAGCATGTAGCTCTCTGCAATTCCACAAACAAACGTCTCTCCCATCCCCTGCTGCTGACACCACCTCTCCTTGATGCCAGCAGGGCTCACACTAACAGCAAGGACAGCGATGGCCATGACATCCCCAGCATGAGTAGCAGCGTGTGGGGACTGGGACATTTGTGGGCCAAGATGGGGCAAGGGGGATGTGATATTTGGTAAAAGAACCAGGTTACAAACCAGCCACAGCCCTGTGGGGCATCAAGGGGCGCACATTAAAAGCTTTGTCCTGCACGTGCACAGGAAAAAATCAGATAAATAAATACAACAATTTTCCCTATGAAAACCAAGTAGCGCTGCAACACCAGATGCATCAGCTCTGCAGAGGGAATTGGGGTACAGCCCCACTACTGTGAGCTGACAGGGACGTCATGGCTGCCACGGGGCACCCAGAACACTGGGTCTCTGGTAACCCTCCTTACTTCACAATTAGTTTAACTAATTGGCCAGCAGCTCCAGCGTAATTCACTTTATTCCCCATAACCACTAATTGTTCTGCATTCAGGACAAATACACTCTGCAGTTTGCAGCACGCGGTGTGCCGGCAGCTTCATTGGCATTCCCAGCACACTGCAGCTGCTGGGAGCGGGTGTCTGCGGCTGTGCTGGACTCTAACAAACCACAGCGAGGGAACACTCGATTGGCCACACGCGGGAGGAAAGGGGGGGAAAAAAGGAAAAACAAACCTGATTTTTGTTCTGTATTAAATCAGCTGCATGCCTGGCAGGGACACGGCAGCTCCTGCAAAGGGATGCTGGGAGGGCTACGGCTGCTGGTGCAGGGTGTGGGCAGGGCACAAGGACCATGCCAGCGCCTCGTGGCAGGCGGGCGCACGAAGGGGCCGGTGTCTCATCTCCATCGTCAGGACATGTTGGCTCTCTCTCAGTTCCTTCGGCATGTGCTGCTGCCGGAACACGCGCTCACATCCATCGCCCCAGCACTATGAGGGCTCTGGGCTGGTGGAGGAGGCGGCTCGGTCAAAGGGGAGGGGAATCAGTGCCAGCACCATCCCATTCCAGGGAGCCAAAAGGGGTGGAAAATCACTAGAATCAGGCTACTTGCAGCTCTTGATGCCCACAGGTCAGCTCTGTGGTGCCAGTCTGGCCCATTGTACGACGGTGGGTGCCTCCCCGAAACACTGTTGTCGCCAAATGGGTGATGTGTGTCCATAGCTCTTGCCTCATTTCCACAAACTCCTGCTCGGGGCTGGACTGCTTCAGTCTCCACATCCTCTTCTCCCTGCTGGCTCCAGCTGGCGAATGTGCCAAGAAAACTCAGCCGTGGAAGGAGAAAGTCTGTCTCCTGGCCATGCCACTAGCATGGGGTGGGTAGGACGCGCAACCCTCCCTCTGGTCCACCACTCAGACCCACATACCTGGTATAGTCATAGCATGAGAACAGCAAAGCACTTCCCAGGTCATCCCCAAGCACCCAGCTGCCCCTCATGCTGCCACCCGCTGGGGTCACACAGGAGCATCACCCTGATGCTCAAAGGCCTAGGAGCACAGAATTTAACAACTCTGGTGCTGTCAATGCAAGCGCGAGTCAGGATGAGGGAACCAGGAGCCCATGGAGCAGGGTTGCTGGGGTGCTGCTTGCCCTCCCTCGATGCACGGGCTGTGAATGGAGCAGCAGCTCCTGCACTGGGGCAGCTCTGTAGCCCCTGTCCCTGTGTTGCTGCCGGGATGCCCAGGATGTAGCGGACAACCAAATCCAACCGCCGCACAGCCCATGCCTTTGCTGTGCTGGCTGCACCCTCTGCCCTGCACCCGAATGCTCTTCCTATGTCCCACACTGCAGCTTCTTGCTGCAGAGCCAGGGCATCACCAGGCCACCTGCTGGGTCCCTGTTCTGCAGCACTAAATGCAGGGTGGGCAGCGGAGTGCAGGGATCATCTTCCCTGGGGAATGGTGATGCCTTCCCATGCTGATCTGTATGCCGCGGGCAGATTGCTGGCAGCACCGCTCCGAAAAGGTGAACATGAGCCAGGGGTGGGATGATGATGGGATGCAGAACAGAGCACGGAGGGCACGTGGTGGCAGAGGCACGATGGGGACGTCTCACCTACCTGCTCTGCCGGTGGAGGGGGAAGGAGCCGAGCGCGCCCTCTTCTCCGTGGGGAGAAGGGACCCCGCGTGCTCGGCCGGCGCTGCCCCCACACGAAGCAACCCGGGCGGCCGCCGAGTATGGGCTCATCCGTGGAGGTGAAAGGGAGCAGCGGGCTGAAGACCCAGCATTTTTAGGAGCTTTTCTTCCCTCTTGGCAGAGCTGGAGCAGTGCCCCGGTTTCATCTATCACTCCAGTGCTGCTGCACAGAGCTGTAGGCACCGTGTTATGTCCTTGAGACACAGACCGATGCCATCTGGGCAAAATGCCATGAGGTCCCTGGAGACGGGGGAGTATCGCGCTGCATCTGAGAGCTGCACCGAGCACTGAGCACGCCGCTGCGATCAACAAATATTAACTGCTTTGTGACTGGGGCGAAGTGTGGAAGCTGGGGGTGCTTGGGGAAGGCTTGGCTGGGAGATGCAGGGCTGGCACGCTGTTAACCCCTTGCCCGGCATCCCTTCAGCAAGGGCACCTCTCACATGTGGGCTGAGGACAGGACATGGAGCGACAATGTGCCTCGAGGCTACGGGATCTGGATGCTCGGAGGGCTCTGTCACCGCCTCAGCTCCAGCAGCACGTGGATGCTGTGCCCTGCGGGGTTTCACAGCTTCCCTGCAAGACTGTCTGGGCATTCTGATCTGCCTGAATACCCCCTCCCCACAGCAGCCCCACAGGTGGTGGCCAAAGGATCAGCATGGAGGTAAGTCATCCAAGGGATATGTGCACTTGTCTTGCTGTCACAAGGCTCTTGGACGCCCTGACCTGCCTAAATGAGAGCAGGAGGGTGGTTTGGTCCCAGCTTTGGGGGGTATCCCTGAGCCTTGGGCAGCAGCGGAGGGGCAGGTTCCCACCTCTGGCTCCTCCTCACCATTGCATGGCAGATGTCCCAAATGTGGTGCAGCCGAGCTTCTGCCACAGAGCACTGTGGCCACCAGTGACAAGAAGACAGCCACAACCAAGCAGTGCTGGCACACAGGTTCCCATCAGCACCCCAGCCACAGAGAGATTAAAAGAAAGCAAACCAAGCACCAAAAAAATGGAGGAGCAAAGCCATTGAGCACAGAGGGCTCAATGACTCTTTTCCAGGAGGAATGGGCAGTGGCAACAACTCTACCAGTGTGCCTGTCCCTGGCTGTGCCCTGCACTGGCACAGGACAGGTTTCCACAGACACCCTGCTCCTTCCCTCCCACAGGACATCCAGGAAGAGCGATCTGTAAACCCCACCAGGTTCTGACTCCAGAACAGCCACCATTGAGGGCAGCAGCTGCCCAGCCCTGTGTGTTGAGAGCCCTTCCTCACGTTTTGTCACTTGGCACTGAAACTTCAGCAGGAGATTTTTACAGCCTTTGCATCCTCTCTACTCTTTGGGGAGGAAAAACTCCAGAGAAAAGCCCACTCTCACTGCCTGCAACGTGGGTGCCAAGCCCTGACTGATGAATATGTTCCAATCCCTGTCAGCTGGTTGGAAGGGGCCTGGCAAAGCTGAGCGTACCCTGCCGCGGTGAAAGGAAGGACCAGGATGAGCTGTGGCTCAACCTGCACTCCCTCCTGTGCAACAGCACAAACCGCCCCAGGTCACAGGAAATCGCACCTTCAGCATCTCTGGGGCCAAACCTCAGTCACCATCTGCATCCACCATGGAGCTGCAGCCACTGAAGGGAGAGACTAGAGGAGAAAAGGGGTCAGCAGACAAAGCGCTTCAGAGGTGCAGGGCACGGGGACCCCTCTCCCACTAGCAAGGCTGCACACAGATGTCCGTCTGTCCTGCCAGAGACCCTGCTCCCCCCTCCTTGCCCATCGGCAGCTGCTGCAGCACTGAACTGGGCATGTGGAGGATTCGCTGCAGCCCAGGAAAGAACCCCTGCATTTAATTAAAATGCACATCCAGTTAATTACTGATAATTATGTATTTCCCTCTCCAATACAGGCTTCTAGCAAAGATTTTGCTGAGGGCAGCAAAGCAAAAAGCTTGGTTCCCATTAGTATTTTAAAATGAAAGAGCCAAATTTGTCTTAATGTGACACTGAAAGCCAGCAAAACAATCCCGGGCTCCTGCCCGCCCTCACCAACCGTATCTCTACTGTCACATACCAAGGAGATTCAATTATCTGCAGAACATGTCCCAAAGGCATTTAGATAATTGCAAACATAAGTACAAAATCTGCCACTAATTATTAAAGAAATACCAAATAAGGAGACCAAATAATAGAAAAGCAGTGTTGCTGGGCGCAGAAATCATCCACCCATGCAGGAAGGGCCAGTGTTTGCACAGGGGCAATGCTGGGAAAGCCCAAACCTCGTGGAGCTGGGGGGAAGCTTGCTCCAAGCCCCATCCATCCTGGCCTTGAACACCTCCAGGGATGGGGCTTCCATGACCTCCCTGGGCAACCAGGGCCAGGGCCCCCCCATCCTCACAGGAAAACATTTCTTCCTAAAATCTCATCTCAGTCTCTCCTCTTTCAGCTGAAAACCATTCCATCTCATCCCATCCCTGCACTACCCTAGAAAAAGCCACTCCCTGGCTTTTCTGTAATACTTCTTAGTACTGGGTGGCTGCTCCAAGGTCTCCCTGGTGCTTGCTCTTCTCCAGGCTGAACAACCCCAGCTCTCTCCGCCTGTCCTCATACAGGAGGTTCTCCAGCCCCTCGGAATATCTCTGTGGCGTCCTCTGGACTTGCTCCAACTGATCCATGTTCTTCCTGTGCTGAGGACTCCAGAATTGGATGTCGGGCTCCAGGTGGGTTCTCACGAGAGCAGAGCAGAGGGACATAATCCCCTGCCTCATCCTGCTGGTCACACTTTTGATTTACCCTTCCTGTTTTCGGGACGCCCTTTGGATCTCTTTTACCCCACCTCACAAACGCCTCCAGGCACGCCGGGGTCTGAGCAGCTGCAGGACATGCGCAGCTGAGACCTTCAGCCTTGCTGGGCTCCAAACCAAAATACTAAAGATGTGTTTGGAAGCCGCACAGAGCTCCCTCCTTGCCCTCTCCGCTGCCTGCCCTCTGCGTGGCCGGGGAGCTGTCCCTTAGCTCAGAGCCGCAATCCCAGCTGGGGAAGGAGCAGGAGCAATGATGCTCCATGCGCCACGGAGCTGAGGGGCTTGGAAGGAAGCCCAGGTTTGAGGTCTCCTAAAGGGAAAGCAGCTTCTCCATGACAGCGTTTTGGCAAAAACAGTGTTATTTAAATATAACAATTTCTTCAGTTGAAGTAAATAATAATTAAGTAAACCTAATTAAAATCAGGAACACTCCAAAACTATTCTCAGAAGTGCCTGAGTGTTTGCCTCGGCTCGGGAGGAGCGCGTGTTACTTTCAGAGCTGGAGGACTTGGGGTGCTGGGGTTGTGGTCAGTGGCTGCCAAGCACCGGGGTTGGGCGTGGGGTGCACTTAGAGGCCCAAGCTGTGAGTGGATGGGATGGGGGTGCCCTTGCCTCCCCCCGGCTCCGCTTCCAAGCACGGTTTGCTCCCAGCCCTCAGGATCAAGGGCACAGACTCTCAACCTGGGCAGCCTGAGGGTAGCAGCCAGCAGCTTGAGGTGCAGCCCACCCCTGGCACCTAGGGCTACACCCCTCTGCTGGGCTGGAGGGGATCTCACTCAGCCCCCTGCCTGGGTTAGAAACAGCTCAGAGAGATCTCCAGCACTCAGCTAAAACAGCTGGGAGAAAAACCAAATAGATCTGAAGATAGACCCGCGTGTATCCGCCTACCCTGGCCTTGGGGCTGCATGCAGAGTGCATGCATCCACGAGGCACACAGCACCGAGCAGGATGGATGCCACACAGAACATAATTATATCTCTGCTGTGACTATTTTTTCCCCCTGCCCTCATTTCTGTGCCATCCTTAAGACAACGCTGAGTGTTTTCATCTGCGATGCAGAGTATCTCATTTGCTCCGGCATCCTTTTGTGGAAAGGGCTCTTGCCTTTCATCAGTGTAATAATAAAGATAATGAAAATAATGAAATCAAGCTTGTTTTGAGAATGTCCTTAAAAAGCCCAGGCATTTTGGAGAGATGCCAGGGTGCTTCCTGAGCGGCATGCGGAGCAGGGCTGCGGGCAGGAAGCCTCCCACCTCTTTTAGTCTCTGCTTTGGTTCTCAGCTTGCTGAAAATTGATGAAGGCTGCTGGCCTGGCAACTGCAGACGTCAGATATGTTTGCAGACATCTTTATTTACTTCCCTGTGAAAACATCACAATGTGTCTATGCTGATGGCAACGCTGAAAACAAAACAAAAACGTATCCTGGCTCCAGCAGACCCCAACCTGAGGAGCCACTGGGCGATACACGGGCTGATGCACAGGCAGGGACCACCGAGGGCGCAGTCTGAGTAAAGGCAGCTCACCCTCACTCCTTGCCTGTACCGATCAACAGTCAGCCAGCATGACAAATAACTGTTTGCAGCTGTCATTAGCTGAAAACAAGGCAAATCTGCATATGCTTAATCTTAATTAGGTGGACTTGGCAAGGAGCCCTTGCTCATTGCTACCAAACAACAATTTCTCTCACAAAAGGCCGACAAAAGCCGAGGCGCGCACTCGTGCACACACAAAACATGGATGGGAAACCTGCTTGTAACAGCCTGGTCCAGCGCAGGCCCTGTGGAGGGGAGATGAGTGGGAGGGTGCCTGGCCAGAGGGGAAGGTGCCCGGCCAGATCTGTCCCCCCCGCCCCCATCCCAGATGCGATGCAATATGGCTGAGCTGATATAAATCAAAATCAAGCAGTTTCCCTACCAAATGTATCATTGTTAATTATTGAGCTCTCATTTACCTCTTGAAGGAGCAGGCGTTGCGAGACCTCGCGGAGACATTTCCACTCAAGGAGGAGGAGAGGATGTTCAGAGGGACCTGCCGTGGCAGGCTCTGCTGGCAGCCTGGCCCCGGATTAGGGCTTTGAATTTGTGAGTGAAGTCCTTGCTGCATGGGGAGGGAAACCGGGTCACGGGCACGGCAGCGAGCGTGTTCAGCCCCTCACGCCCAGCAGCAGCAGCATCAGGCGTCCCCCACGGTTCAGCAAATGCAACCAAAGGCTTGGAGTCCTCTGGGTACCTCATCCCCCACACGGCATCTTCATCCTCATCACCATCATCCTCCTCCAAAACCCTCCCACCGCCCCCCCTGCTCAGATGAGCCTGGCACAGCCCAATGTGGCATGATTTGCATTGCACAGATGATGAAGGCAGTGTGATGGGTCTGAAAAGCCACCATCAACCCCCACGTGCCACCGATCCAGGACTGCCTACGAGGGCACCATGGTTCGCCTGGCACCGTGTGCCCTGCACACCCACCCAGGGTCAGGTACTGCCAATACATCCATTGCACAAACCAAGCCAGGGAGGAGGAAAGCTGCACAAGCCCATGCGCAAAACACTGGCCCCAAGTTGGTGCCCTGAGCCCACAAGCTCTTCCCTGGGAGCTGGTGCATGGCACAGCAACGCGGAGACACCATCATTCCACATCCTCGCTGTACGCCAGGCAACAGGCTCAGCACAGAAGGAAGTGTGACGCCAAGGTGGATGGAAGGTGTAGGCAAACAGCATCTGGGTAAAAAGAAGATGTAAATTTAAGGCAGGAATGGGAAAATGTGTTTCCTGCAAAGAAACACCATGCTGGTGGGAAAAAAAAAAGATGCCCTGAAATGGGGCTGGAGGAGAATCTCCCCAGGATGAAGAGGCCAACCCTGAGACACACCAAAGGGGGCTCCGCACTCCCACCAGCCCGGCATTCCCATTTGCCTTTCCAGACCTGGCCAGTGGGAAGGAGGTGCCAGAGTCCAGGCAAGGCAGCTGCTGGGTCAGTGCTGTTGCCTTGTTCAGTGGTTCCTCTGGCTCAGGTTCGTGCCAGGTATAGTCAGCAGCCGAGAGGACTGAATACTGCCAGGAAAGCGCTGTAACCTGGGTGAGCTGCAGATAAATGCTTGGAGAGCCACCCAATATCATCATAGAATCATAGGATGATTTGGATTGTAAGAGACTTTAAAGGTCATCCAGGTCCAGCTCCCACTATTTAGCAAAAAAAAGCCCAATGAGGTAGATTCAGGACAAAAGTGAGGCTGTAATTGTACAAACTGGTGCCCCTCTGGCCAAGGCAGTGAGAGCACCCGTGCTTTGCAGCCTCATCTTGTGCTTTATCCATTCACAGCTTATTCTACATATAGGGGAATTAAAATGAGGATGGGAATCATCAAAACATTTCAATTGAAATTGACTCCAAGATTATACATTACCTAGGATGAAGGAAAGATGTTACACCCAAACAAACCACTCTGCCTACTGTCTTTAAGAAAACACCAGCGTGTGGGCACCGCTCGCTGCGGGAGTCGGTGTGGCTGTGGGCAGAGAGCGCGGCAGATGCCGACACAGTCTCATGAACAGCTTTATTTCAGCAAAAAAGCAGAGAGGTCTGTATGGTTAAAGTAGAAACTGCCCAATGCTTTAAATAACCATAATTAATGTATTCAGTGAGAGTGGTATCAAAAACTGAGAAGTGACAGGGAATGAGGAGACCATGGCTTCCTCTGTTTGGTAGCCAGAGAGAGAAATCCATCTGCAGACATTTAAAACGTTAAATGTATTTCGGAAGAGATGACAACTACCGCATTATTTCGTTCTGCCTTCATGTGTAATGGGGTTTTCAGCTAGAGAGGAGCAGAAAAAGATAAACGCTCGTTTTGGGTGCAAGAGCTCATTGTACAGAGTGCAGTCTGACTGTAGGGACCACAGATGCAGTAGAAAACATAGATAAGTGAGAGGTAAGGAAGAGGTGTTATCTTCATAAAATATTTCCTATCAGATTATATTGACAAATAATCTGAGCACTCCAATAGGATCTGAGTGATAGAAAGCGATAGGTAAAGTAGAAAATGAGATCTGAAATCCATAACTGGAAGTAAAGACCGCGTCCTTTCTGAAGTTACACACTTGAAATACCTGTCCTTCTCAGGGCAGTGGGGGAACAGGAATATTGGAGCTGTTTCTCCTGGTTTCCATGTATTTGGTTCTCTGACATTATCACAAAAGATTTTATCAATTAAATGGCCGTGGGTGAGGGGCTGTTTCCTGGCCAGAAACAGGGACCGTAGCTGCCTGGGTCACCTCTTAGAGCATGGTCATAATTAGCTGAGCAGCATGCCAAGGCGGCTCTTGCCTCCCAGCCTCATCCCCAGAGGCAGTGGGGCCCCAGAAACAAGCTGGGGTGGGGGTGTCAGGGCTGCCACGTCCCTACCAGCCCTCCCTAAGAGGCTGAGACAAGAGCTTTGCCCCAGGATCACCCATTTCCATGCCTCCAGGTGCCAGCTCCGTCCCTTGCTGTCACCCCAGCTGGACTTCCCTGGGGCTAGCACCCTGGTACTCCACAGCCACCCTAGCCATCCTCCCTGTTGGAACCCAGCTTCCCTGTGCAAGCCCTGGATTAATCACCTTGGAGCTGGAGAGTCCTAAAACTGGTCATGAGCTTTATGGCCTGTATCTGGAACGAGTTAATTACTCATCAGCCCTGGGCAGGGGTCAGGCTCCACTCCCCTGTCCAAGCCATGCCAGGACCCTCGCTGCCATCATGCAGCAGAGCAGCGACGCGAGGCTGATGTGTGGGCAATGGTCCCGAAGCCGGCAGAGCCCTAATAGCTTCCACCACCCCCTCCTCACGGAGCATCGCTCTCCCTTTTTAATTAGGGAGCCTCCTGCCCTGAAAGGTGCACTCCCTCACCAGCTCACCTGGCATACCCCAGCCCAGCGGGATTCCTGAAAGCTCCAGGCCTTGATTAGCTCTTCCTTTTAATTAGTCTCATTCAGAGGTGTTGCCTCCTTCAACCTTGGGCTGCCTTTGCTTTCTCTTCCTGCCCTGTTAACAGAACCTGGGGGACAGAAGCTGCCTCCCCTGCGACGGGTGCCCATGAGGAGACGACCTTCCCTTGCCAAGTCGCCTCCTCCCAGCCATCCACACCAAAGCAGCCCTGGGGTGCCATCACCACCCAGACCCAGACCTTTCCCAGACCCATTTCTTCAGAAGCTGTGCCTTCTGCCAGGCACCAAGGTTCAGTCAGGAACATAAACCCAAGTTCAGTCACAACCACTGCAGCCTTGGAAGATATGAAGCTCTATTTAGAAATTTAGCTGTTTCTCTCCTTTCACGAATCCCAATATTCGATCGTGGATTGGGGCTGTGTGACACAGTTTGCTGGGGTGGAGGTCACTACACAGACACATAATGGGCACGTGCTGCTTTTGCTCTTTAAGCAAGCCCTAAAAGACACTAAAGCACACACAACAGTGACTTCAGCAGCCTCAGGGGAGCACAAGATACTCCAAACCCCCAAAAGCCACCCCACTCCCCTCAGGGAACATCGAAGTTCTGTGGCTCAGACCCTCTGTAACCTGTCCTGCATCAGGCTCTGCCTTCGCAGCTCATATGGAACTGAGGACCAACAGCAGAGAGCAGCGTCCTGCTGGGCTTCCTGCTATCCAGGCTGCAGTGCAAGAACCATGGAGCCTCTCCATGCTCCTCACTAACCGTGACGATTCGGGATTTTGCACCTTAGCTTCACTTTCTCAGTGATACCACCAGACATAGACTCAGATTACCTGCTTCATCCTTCCTTCTGGCGCAGACCAGATGCCCAACGCAGCCACGCTGCTGGCTGTGTTTTCTCTGCAGATGGACACAGGGATGCCTGATCCCCTTCGTGGAACAGACCACACTCAACTTCATAGAATCACAGAATGACCCGAGTTGGAAGGGACTCACAACGATCATTGAACCCAACTTCTGTCCCTGCACAGGACAACCCCAACATTCAACGCTGTGGGCCTTGTCCAAATGCTTCTGGAATATTGTCAGGCTTGGCACCGTGACTGCTTCCCTGGGGAGCTGTTCTTCCAGTGCTCCACCACTCTCTGGGGGAAGAACCTCTTCCTAGCGAGTAACTGAAACTGCAGCCCAAAAAATTGGGAAAAAAAAGCAATCATAAAACTTCACGTGCAGAGTGAACTGAATTCAAAGGAGAACTGAAAAATCATTGATGCTCTGAAATTGGAGGTGAACTGGGAATTAAGACAGGCATTGACTACAGCTTCTCAGCACAAGGTTATATAAAAA
Source organism: Dromococcyx pavoninus (assembly GCA_033558185.1). Taxonomy (NCBI): domain Eukaryota; kingdom Metazoa; phylum Chordata; class Aves; order Cuculiformes; family Neomorphidae; genus Dromococcyx; species Dromococcyx pavoninus. Next base: position 31,624 of record JAUMJL010000349.1, on the reverse strand, counting down.
TACAGTTTTACCTGGTTTTATGGACCTATTCTGTAAAGAAACATCCAAAATTTTACTTCTATCCAAGTTTAATAATTATTCGAAACCTTGGTAAGAAAGCAGAATTAACACATACCAACTCCAGTCAGAATCCCACCTCATTGAGCCCCAAGGTCTCTGTAGTGGGTCAAAGCACGTTCACAGAGCAGGTGTAAAACATCCCGTTTCCCACAGCCTCACCACACTGCACAGACCATGCAAAGTGGGAGTCTCAGCCTGCCTGCAATTCCCAGACACCACCATCACCCTGGTGACTGGAGCTCCCAAGACCACACATAGGAAATGCTGGATAAGCCCCTTTAACAACCATGATAGACCGTGACATACACATGGCCTTGTGATTCTGGGGAGTAAAAACGTAAGTGCCTTCCTTAGAAAGCCTGCTTGACTTTGCACAGAAACATCCAAAGCCCACAAGGAATGCCTCAGCACTACTGGGAGTGCAATCCAGTCCTAATCCTGGTTTGTTCTTGCTTTAAACACCAGCAGAGCAGGATGCTCAGTCCCCAGCCCAGGACTTATGATGACAGCACCCGATCAGAATGTGAGGCGAGTGATGACTTCACCTTGCCAGCACTGCCAAGTACCCAGTAACAGTGCCTACAAACAAATGCCACTTTGAACAGAACACTCTCCGCAAGCAGGAAACCCTGAAACACCACGTTAACTTACAGTGCTCCCCCACGAACACTTCTGGGGTGACCCCATGGCCAAACACTTGAGGGCTTCCACTGCTGAGCCCAGCAGATGCTGGGACATTTTTCGCCTCACCACAGGAGTGCTTCTTCCCATGATGGTGTACGAAAGCCACTGCCACCTTTTTTTTTACATTACACCTCTCTTACAATTCTCATAGAATTAAAGGTTGGAAAAGACCTCTGAGAAGGTCATTCCAACTGCCAGCCCAGCCCCACAGTGCCTACTCATCCAAGCCAATTACAGTTACATGTTCGCGGTTTCCTTTCATTGTTCAGAGCTGTGTGAAGCAGAAACCTGCCTGTCCTGTGGGCTTTCTTCTGCCAACCTCACTTGCCCAAGCTCATGTTTCACAGAAAGGTTGGTTCTGTGGCACAGTGCACCACCGTATGGAAATACTAATAATCAACCACCCCTGAGAAACTCATCTGCCTGGCTTTTAAACACCTCCAGGGATGGTGACTCTACCACCTACCTCAGCAGCCTCTGCTAGTGCCTGAGAACTCTTTTGGCGAAGAAATTTTTCCTGATGTCTAATCTGAACCTCCACAGCACAACTCGAGGCCATTAATGTTTGCTGGCAAATGCAAACAGCTTCCTGAATGAATCAAACAATGCCAAAACATGACAGCTCCGAATAAACTCGTATTTTAGAACAGTTGGTACCAGCTATCAATAGTGGCTGCATTTCTGGGGCCGTATACCACTTCCACAACACAAAACCAAGCCCACCTGGCACATGAAAATGTGTCCTCCTAGCAGCACCTCCCCATGTCACAGCCACGCAGGACACAGAGTTCCACCAGACTTTTCAGGATGAACCTCACTAATCTTGCACTGGGAGTTTTTTTCTGCCACTTCTCTCTTCTCTGCTATTACTGGAAATCTCATGACATTGGACAGTTTACTGAAAACTGGTTTTATTGTAATCAAAAAGTGACATAACAGGGCTGTAATGTATTCTGCCGACCATTCTGCTGATATTTTATAACTGATACCAGCTGCTTCTGCAGGCAATTAAAAAAAAACTCAAATGTGAAGATCTTCACAGTACAGTAAACTCCACCCAAACTAATTAATGGTGGTTAAAAATAAGACGCCCCAGCAAAACCTTTCATGTTACATGGCCACAACTCACAATTCTGTACAAAATGTTCACTTTTTATAAAGCTCTGATGTAAAAATCAAATAATCAAGCAGCAATATTTTAAGTGCAGCACAGGGTCTTTCATGTCATTATTTACAACGCTTGAATTCGTTTACATTTTAACAAAATTTAATACAGATGACTTAGGAATTAAGTCATTTTTTAATTATCTGCCATTCTATGTAGTGACAGATTTCACTTTTTGGTCATCTTTCTCTTTATCTTTGCTCTTCTTCGATTTTTTCTTCTTGTGTTTGTGTTTTTGGCTCTTTTCCAATTCCGTCTCGTTTCCGATGTGTTTCTTATGCTTCTTGTGTTTCTTATGCTTCTTGTGCTTCTTTTTCTCTTTTTTCTTCTTCTTTTTCTTGCTGTCCTGACTCTCTCCTGAGCTGGCACTGCTGCTGTGGCTCCGGGTCTGACTCTCAGATGGGCTCTGACTGCGGCTGCGGCTCACGCTGGGGCTGCTCTGGCTTTGACTCCTGCTTGCTTCGGGCTGGTCGGCTGCGGCAGCAGGCGCTGCAGTCTCCTCTTTTGCCTTCTCCACAGCCTTCTCCTTCGGTTCTTTAGGAGTTCTGCCCACAGCCTCCTCCTCTTTTGCAGATACATTACTCTCGCTGTCACTTTCATTGTAGTCGGGTACGAATGCAGCCTCATCAGTCTCTCGAGTCAGATCGGAAGACAGCCGTGAGGAGCTGCTTACCTGAGGCTTGGGCTTGACAATGCTTTTATCAATTTGCCCAGTAATGTTCTCTTTCTCATTTTTTACATCTGGTGATTCTTGACTCAAAGGTGGTTTATTAACAGCTGGTTCTTTCTCTTTATTGCTCCTTACTTCTGGAACATGCTTCTCCTTTTCTTTTTCTTTCTCCTCTTTTTCTTTCTCCTTTTCTTTTTCTTTCTCCTTTTCTTTTTCTTTCTCCTTTTCTTTTTCTTTTTCTTTTTCTTTTTCTTTTTCTTTTTCTTTTTCTTTCTCCTTCTCTTTTTCCTTTTCTTTTTCCTTCTCTTTTTCATTTTCCTTTTCCTTTTCCTTCTCTTTTTCTTTTTCCTTTTCCTTCTCTTTTTCTTTTTCTTTTTCCTTCTCTTTTTCTTTTTCCTTTTCCTTTTCCTTCTCTTTTTCTTTTTCCTTTTCCTTTTCCTTCTCTTTTTCTTTTTCTCTTTCCTTCTCCTTTTCTTTTTCCTTTTCTTTTTCTTTTTCCTTTTCCTTCTCTTTTTCTTTTTCTCTTTCCTTCTCCTTTTCTTTTTCCTTTTCTTTTTCTTTTTCCTTTTCCTTCTCTTTCTCCTTTTCCTTTTCCTTCTCTTTTTCTTTTTCCTTTTCTTTTTCTTTCTCTTTTTCCTTTTCTTTTTCTTTCTCTTTTTCCTTTTCTTTCTCTTTCTCTTTTTCTTTGTCCTTCTCTTTTCCTGAATTTTTATCTAGAGGTTTGTGTTCCTCCAATGTACGCTTGGAATCATGAGCAGCTTTGTGATCAGACTGCTTCCGGTCACGTGTAGGACTGTGGCTGCTCCTTTTGGCATCTCCTGCGCCCTTTTTGGATGGCTCTGCTCTTTCCTCTCTCGGCTTACTCTTCTGTACCAATGCAGATTCTCTGTTTCGTGAAGGGGAGTCTTTTCTCCTTGTTAATTCACTCTTTTCATCTCGGCGCTTGGAACTAGAATGATCTCTGTTGCCATCATGGTCAGACTTCTTGTCGCGGTTTGGAGTGAAATCTTTCGTGGTGGATCCGCGGCCAGGATCGTGTTTCTCTAAAGATCTGCTGTCTTTGGAAGATTGAGAAGTATTTTTCCCATTTCCTTGCTCAGTTGCACGTTCCGAGTGGTCTTTTTCTGGCTGAACACTGCTCTTCCTCTTCTCAGAAGCGTCTTTGTCTGACAAAGAATGATCCCGGTCTTTGGTTTTTCCTTTTTCACTTAGCATTGAGCTTTTTGAACTTTTTGCATCATGCTGGGTGCTTTCATAACTCACCTCTTTTGTAGTTTTCAGTGTTTTCTCCAAAGGCTCCATCTCACTGTGTTTTACAGGGTTTGGTGGCTTAGCACTCACATTTTTTATAACACTAGCAGGTTTTCCTATGCTTGTGGGCACCTGGGTAGATTTAATATCTTCCTCTTCAGACTCAAAGTCATCTTTATCCCACTTTGACTGAGGGACCTGGATCATAATAATGACATCTTCAGCAGGGGCTGTTATATCATTATTATACTCCTCCATGGTCTTAATGACAGTTCGTTTGGTATCTGTTTTTTCTGGCTTTTCTTCCGTCTTTCTAACAGGGCTTCCTCCAGTAGAACTGGTGCTGAGAGGGGGAAAAAGCATACATGAATACCAGATGACACACATGCACTGCCACCTTTTGTAACACTTTATAAAGTGGCTTTTGTTTCAATTCTAATCTTCAGGTTTTTCTCAAAAGATGTTCAATTACGGGAACAGACGAGAAATGATGACTCTACTAGCTAAGAACATGAGCAATCAACTCATTTAGTACCTTGCTACTACGCATTTAATTAACAAAGACACAAGATTATCAGACTGGGGACTGTCTGACCTGGCCATTCCTTCGTGTCCTGTTTCTAGCGATGGCAAATAAAACCAATATACATTCTTATTTCAACATATAAGCAAGCAATTATGGAGAGGTATATACAACAGAAGTTTTACCCTCATGTCCCAGGGTTCTACCTTGGAAAAACATATTGTTTAAACACTTTTTAGAATATCAAGACACTATCTTAAGTCTCGAGTTTTGAATTTGCTTAGTCCTGCTCCTGCAGGCACTGAAATATAAGAACAGCTGCACATCACACAACGGATTATAGAAGAGAGATCACCAAGGTAAGCACCAAAAGAGTTGGCACTGAGCAGGGAGCAGCAGAGTTGTGTCAGTGTGGTGCTATACCCAAAGCTAACATCTATACAATACACTGGCAACCATGCTCCTAGTTCTGCAACGGATAATTTTAGGTCATACTGACAAAAATTGATGATCATAGTACCTTGCAATTTTTAAAATGCAAAATATTACATGGTACAGACATGTCTTACCCTTGCCTTTAGCAGCAAGTGGGATTAGAAGGAAGACACAGAGGGGACACCTCAGAGAGTCAACATGTAATGAATAAGACAGGAAAACCAGTCCCAGCAGCAAAGGTGAAACCTGTCACTCGTGAGCTGACCTTATCGGCTCTCTGCACACTACAGACCGCTTGTTCTCTTTAATGCAATTTGATTTTGACTCAAGCACTTTAACAGGGATGATCACAAATTATTCCGTCATTTAGCACAGGTTTAGCTGTTCCCTTCACTGGTCACCACAAAGAATCCCACATTTTGTCTGGAGGGGGAGGAGGGAAGACAGAATAGGAAAAGCAAAGCTGTGGTACCTGGTGTAATCTACAAGGGTTGAACTGGATCCATCAGCCGCTGTTACTTTCCTTCTTGCTTTTCCTTTTGCTTTTTCTTGTTTGACTTTGCTGCTGCTCGGTTCCGGTTTCTCAACAGGCTCTTTTGCAGGTGGCACGTTTTCTCCACTCACAATCTTTTTGCCAGTTTCTCGGTTAAGTTTAATCTTTTTTGCAGGGTTGTTAAGAGCAGATTTATCCTTTTCAGGAGTTCGCTCTCCTTTTTCACCATCAGGCTCAGTCTTCCCCTTTGGTGACGTTTTCGATTCAGCAGTTTCTGGTTTAGAAGCCTTTATGGAAGACCCTTCATGTTCTTTATCAGCCTTTTCGTCTACTTTTCTTTTTCTTTTTTCAGGTTTTGCATCAGAAGGTTTGCTTTTGTCTACAGATTTTTTTGACTTGTCCTCTTTGTTGGAGGGCTTCTCTGATTTGGCTTCTTTTGGATGGTCTTTCTTTACCTTTTCCTCCTTGGCTGGTCTGCTTTCTGCATGATCTTTTGCAGCTTTGGGGTGAGCTTTTCGTGGGGTACCAAGAGCCTTCTCCTCCTTTTGAGAGGATGACGTTTTAACGCTGTCCGTCTTTGGCAGCTCCTCCTTCACTTTTTTCACAGGAGGTTCTGTTCGAGGAGACTTTTCACGATCAGTGTCCACCTTCTCCTGTGAAGCTTTAGCTGGCTTTATTACATTGTCTTTCTTAGGAGCAACAGCCGACTCTGCTTTCCGCTTTGTCTTGTCAACTTTCGCTTTTGGCTTCTCCTTCTCTTTTTTCTCCTTCTCAGACACTGGTTTGAAAGCAATAGAATCAGCTTCCATAGGCTCATCTCTCACAGGAGTGGCATCATCTCTGCTTGGGACCATGAATATAGAGTCCGTTTTAGCGTCTTCAGTCGTAACTGGCTCTCTTGTTTTTCTTGCACCTTCTAATAACTCAGCGTTGGGAAATCCTTCATTCTCATCCCCTTTCCTTCTCTTCCGATGTTTCTTATGTTTATTTCCTTTGCCATCTCCCAATGGATTTTCTACCTCTTTCTCTTTTGATTTTGAAGGATCTTTAATGCCATGGCTCTCTCTTCCAGAAGGTTTTTCAGGGTAACCTCCAGCTACATTACGATTTCTGTGGCTCTGCCCACCAGGATAATCTTCCCTGCGTCCCCGAGCATACGGGGAAGTCTCTCGTCTGGTCCCGGGGGGAACAAACCTATCTGGAGAGAAGTTCTCCCTATTTACTTGAGGGCGAGCACCAACAGCATAGCCTTTATAAAACTTTTCATACCATTCTCTATAGTTCCTTTCCCACTCTCTGTACCTTTCCTTTTCAAATGGGTCTCTAAAGTCAACAGATCTGCCATAGTAAGCTTTCATGTCATATGGTGGAACTTCTCTGTATCTGTTGAAATACTCCCTCTCTCCTTCGCCTTGGGGTACAGTCCGCTTAGTGGGAGACTGGCCTCTAAACACGGGAGACCTTGACCGTGAATGGTACCGTCTGTACGCGGGTGACCTTGACCGTGACCGGTGATAACCATGCGATCTTGACCTAGAGCGATAGTTACGGCTCTTCCCTTTGCCTCTTCTTGGATATGGTGGCGATCGTGAATAGGAGCGAGAATGGGAACGACTAAATGATCGAGAGTAGGAGCGAGAGCGGGAAGAACCTGATCTTGACTTGGAGTAGGTATAGGAACTTCTAGAGTAGGATGAAGCACTATAGGGAGACTTTGACCTTAAAAGAAAAACACAACACAAAAAAAAATAAATGAAGTTAATTCAAAACAGCCGCTCGCCCCTGTTATTTTCCTCCCAAATTTGGTTTGTTTTATTTTCCTCTCCATACGCTTATGCCAAAGCTTCTCTCAGCTGCTGACATAACACTACTGCAAATTGAAGAACCTCATAACACGTAAAGGTTTCTGCTTACAAGACAGAACAGCTGCTGCTTTGTTAGTGTAAAAACATACAGAAAGGGTAAGTCTTTTTCCACTCAATTCTATCATATGAAGCACCACAGCTAGTGACTGACCGAAGGTGGTGCACACTGGCCTCTGCTGGTACCTGAACGCACACATTTTTCACTACTCAGCAACTACATGCATTGCAAATAATTTTTGTTGCAGTAAGATACAAAACCAGCAAATCTCAATGCTACACTGCAGTATCAAACAGCAAGAAAACACCGTTAAGCCTGAAGACAGTAAAGCTCAATTTTAAACTGACAGTTTAGCCTATTTAACTTCACCACTGGTCTGGTAATTTGTATGGGATGCAAAATTCTTGTACTGCAATCTTACATTCAGGGCTATTTAATCAACTCTTCCAGTCTGATGTCATAGCAGATTTTGCCCCAGACCTCTAACCCAGCCTCTAACCAAGGCTGGTGACAGCATTTCAGCAAAAATTGTATCCTCAAGCTTCTAACCTCCGTCTTCAGTGATGTGACAACGCCACTGCTCTGGGAAAGACACTGCCAGCTTTACTAATCAAGAGCTACTAGGACTCCTGCCTAAGGGATTTTGGGGATGGAAAACATCAGCTACACCAAGTTTTTTCTCCATAGGTTTTTCTTTGACTATTTTTTCCAGAAGCATTTCATATTATAGCACACATGCTCATAAGCATCATTCCTCCTCTCAAATCCCTTCACCAATTTATGATTTCCTTAAAACCAAAGCTGATCTTTTAATTGCTAAGAAAAATATAACAATGTCAGCAAAACACTAGCAAAAGCCACCAGTCTGCAGTTTAGGTTCAAATCTCTCTGTGATTCCACATGAGATAAAAACAGAGGGAGTGAAGACAATTTCTCTCACGTCTCCTCCTCAGCGCTTCGTGGTAATGGTTACAATCAGAATAGGGAGACGCACAACATCCAGCACCTCCCCCTATTCCGTTTCCAGCCTCCTGCCGTCTGTCGTCAGGTGAAGGTGCCATTACTCCTTAACAACTGCCGCCAAATCATACCTATCCGTCAGCTGCAATCCCTGCTGTATTTGAGCTGGTAACCTACACACACAACTCCTGTCCCTGCTAATCCCTGGAATCATCCAATCCATCTAATGATAGAGAGGTGGAGTGGAACTCCTCCTGATTCTTCTAGACAATCTGCTTCTCCGTTACGGACATGTAAAGCAGTTACCTGGAAAACGAACGCCTACGCTCCTTTTGAATCTTTTTATATTCCATCAATTCCTTAGCAAAATCATTTGTAAACTCATCAAGTTTGGACTTTTTCTTTTCCCTGTTAAAATAAGTTTGACCTTTATTACAATTATAGTTTGACCTTTATTACAAAAAGACATCAAGAAACAAAACATGGCCAATATGAGAAAATGTATACTGCATGCAAATGTGAACGGTGAACATCCTATTTAAGCAAAAACAGTTCAGAATTCCTACAAGTTTTAGGAAAGTTTTAGAATTACATTTCTCTTGGTTTAGTTTTGCATGTTTACTGTCTGCAACAAAAAAAAGTATATTGGGAAAAACACTATGCCATGTTTGCTTATCTCAGATGCACTTTAGAGTAACCGCAGTCCGATACACTACCGCAATACAAAATGAACAACAATGCAGCTTCACCGAGCCAAATACTTACTCCTCTTTAAGTCTCCGCTGTTCTCGGTAAAACTCCTCCCTAGATAAGGGAGGCGCCTGTGTCGTTGGGATGGCATTTGAATGAGCCGCTGGTACTGCTGATGGGACCCAAGCTGATGAGATGTTTGCAGGAGCTGGGGGATATCCTGGAGGGGGGACAGCGTACCCAGCAGATGGAGGTTGGCCCGGTGGAAACTGAGGAGGAAACTGTGGTGGCGGCACCCCGGGTGGAAGAGGAAGTGCGTGGGGTGGTGGAGGGTACAAGGGAGGTGGAGGCACAGGCACAAAGACTGGTGCTGATGCTGGTAGTGATGGGGCCTGGCTCCTTTGGGAACGTTCACTATGCAGGCGTCCTCGATTTGAACTAAAGTAACCAAAAAACACGTGTCATTTTGTTACACTCTGCCCCGATTTCACAGAGGAAGGTAAATGAAGCGGGAGCACAGGGAGAGCACTTCTTGTTCTCAAGCATTTTTCTCCCTGCTTTCTGTTCATTGAAGACTACGCTCATTTCTTGATCCTCACACTTGCCTTCCACATCCTGACCCCCAACAGCTCCGTCTTCTCTCCTCATACTCACCTTCGCGCCTGTGGACGGGGGCTGCCCATGCGTAAAAGAGGTTCCCATCTCCCACATGCCAAGCGCCCACCACTCCTCTGCCCCTCCTCGATACCCTTCACACTGCAACACTTCTGACATCAGAGCACTGTGCAAACATTAACTCATCTTCTCTCCAACTTCTTTCAACTCCCATAGACGCCTTCTGTGTCGCTGCCTCATGATGCTGTGTTTGGCCTGTTCTGGCCCCTGGATTGTTATTTTCTTGCTTACTGAACTGAAGATTTTAGATAATCTGTGGAATGGATCCTGGGTTTTGCTTTGATTTATCTTTTATAAACACAATGTCGCCTTACAATCGATTTCTAAGAAACGTACACCAAATGGAAGGGCTACCTTGACACTGTAGTAATTCCAAACTGTCATAAAATAACAGCACTGACTTTTCAAATCATTTCCTCAATCAGCATTAACTTAGTTCTTAACAAAAGAATGTGGGAGGCTGATTTCTATTGGGAAATCAATTCTTCAGCTCTATTCAGCCAGTAATCAAAAGGGTGGCTTTCCATCCGATCTTTTAATTCTCCTTAATTTTTACACGTAATTATGTTTTCCTCAAAAAGTTTTCATTTTTCAGAGTCCTCTCTTCAATTAGGTACTGGAGTTTTATTTTAAATAATCTTACTGTCAGCATAGATCTCTTCTGTCAAACCCAAGTCGAATTAAGCCATTTAAAAACTGATTATCGCTTGTATTCTCCACAACTATCTCTGTATACTTCATTCATTATGAATCAACTGTTGTATCAATTATCAGTTACAGCCTATAGAATACTTACAGTTCCCAGCCTGGTCTGCCTCCCAGTGAGCGAATTGCCCCGGCTCTCATTGGGTGACCTTTTGCAGTGGGGAGAGGAGAAGAAAAAAGAAACCATTCAGCTTCTCTCAAGATAACTTTTTAGAAAAAAATCTGCAGCTGTAGTCACTTACCAGTTGTGGGGATGGATTGTCCTTGAGGACCCAGGAGACTCGGCAATGCTGGCTGCCTTAAAACAGGAACCTGATAGCCCTTGTAAAGAAACACAACTGGTTAGAAATGCAAAGAGAAAACATAACATAAGAATCATTGCTTAGGTTGAGATAAAATTTACCTTCTCTTCCAACAAGCTGCTGATTGACAGAGAGGCAGTCTTGGAAAGCTCAGCAGCAGACATCAGAGCAGGAGGTAAATCATCACTACAACACAAAACAGGGGTTCTGTAATTCAAATGTTGTTTCCAGGAGCTATCCGAAATACAGTCCAAGGTGAGGAAAGGCTGGCTACTGTACATGGGAAAAACAATTAGAAATAATCTTCCCCATATTCACCAGTGTGAAGTTGGCTGATGCCAGACAAAGCACTGACGAGAGGTCAGTTTGGCCTACACCGCCATTTCAAGAGGAAGCTCATTGGGAAAACTACTGGATCATGTTACCTGCAGGTGAAAGGGTTAGAGCACATATAACCCACAAACTGAACTTCAGTTTTCGAAGACGCAAGAACTGAAATTTATTAAAAAACAGTTAATGCTAGTTCAGAGGCAGCCACAGAGGTTCTTGGTAACTGTGATCCTCTGTGTTCAGCGGCACAGTGGAGCCTGACAGCCCTCAGGACAGAGCGGCTACGTGCACTCATAGCAAGAAAGCTGAGAGGACCTGAGCCCTGAACCACGGGACAGACTTTTAATGTGTTTTCAAATGACATCACTGGGTTGCAAACTTAGACTTTCATCTTTGTAAATACTTCAAATTAACAGTGTTTCAATGTTTATGATGCACCACTGTAGAAAAAAGTAATGTGAACACATCTAGTCAGTTTTACCTATAATCACACTGTTACACTGTTTGTGGAAATTATTTCCTCAGGACTAAAGAGAACTGAAGGCACTCAAGAAGGTCTGATTGAACTAAGTGGTTTCTTTAGGAATTGCCAGCCACTTAAAACCAAAGGGCTCCTGGGGAAAAAATCCCTCTTTTGGGGTAATCCTGTCCTGAATGGCCAATAAAGGAACCAGCCAGGAAATACTTCTGAGAAAATTCCTACACGAGGCCCCCTTCTAACTTATCAAAATGTCTTTATTTGAATTGAAACCAAAACCCCAGAACTTGCACAATTATCTGGAACCAGCACTAACAATACATAAACCGCTGGATGAGAAGCACTGGAAGAAGAATCCGACTTAATATTTCAGCCTCTTTTCTATTCATGCTGATGTACAGATTTACTTACCGAAAAGGTCCATCTGGCTTTTCACCACGGAGAGACAGGGACATTGCTGGAGGGAGATCAGAGACAACAACAGAAGACGGATTTACTGGCAGCCCATGTGACTGACCAGGGCCCAGCGACGACAAAGCAGAACGAGATGCCAGAGAAGCTAAGGGTATCATGAGTGGGTCCTGCTGTCTGGAAATGGCTGGCCGGAGCAGAGGCTGCAGGTTGCGTGTTATTGTTTGTCTCATTAGGGGTGGCGGAGGTGGTGGTGGTGGTGGCGGCGGTGGTTGCTGCTGCTGCTGCTGTTGCTGCACCTGCTTACGAAGCCTTTTCGTGTAGCCGGTTTCATTTTTGAAGTTGTTCACAGCCTAGAGGCAGAGAAACATTGCCAAAACGTAATATGAAATCTCAGTAGATTTGTGAATAAAAGCCTCCACAGAGCAAAATTACTTGTGTAGTTCGGTCTATGCTATCAATCCTACAATACCTCAACACACAAATATACAAACACATCACATTAAACACCAATATTAATGACTGCTAACTGAGAGTATCTGTATTTTAACACTGAAAGTGAAAGTGAGGCAAACACATTAAACAAAAGTATGACCTAAATTTGCCAGACTGTCTCTAAAGAGCTGTACACTTTGTAACAGCAGATAATGATTTGAAAAGTAATTTAGCCTTGCTTAAAGAGATGTAAATTAGTGTTTTCTTCCGTCTCAGCTTTTCACAAATAGACTTTTGATAGAATTCTTATGTAAAAGTCATCCTGTTACCTGGCGTAGGAACTTATTGGCAATTAATGCATCAGGAGAAACATCCGTCTGATGACACGTTGGGCATGTGTGTTCCTCAGATTCCAGTAATGCTGTTCTAATACCTGTGAATAATTACAATCACCAACATAGCTTTTAGCTAAACTAAGCAAATATTCTGGGTTCTCATCAACTACAAAAACATGCATATGATTAATAGCTGAATGTGGCCTTAAACTGAGAGTATTAAAAGTTGTAAGCATTCAACAGGGGAAATCATATCTAGTATTCAGCAAATAACTATATGGTCTTGTTATTTCACCACTGTAACACTTGAAAATGCAGAGCAGATGTTTCAACCAGTCTTTTTTCCACTGTCTAGCACAGTGAGAAGTCAACAACCTCGAAGTTAATGAATAAGATATATTTCAAAAGATGGTTAGTAGGTTTGAGTTCTAGAGGCAGTAACCAACCCTTCCATGGAGAAGAATGTGCATTAAGTGCCATTTTATCTGTTGCAGACCATGGTAAGCCAGAGTTGGACACAAAACTTTGTATGAGAGAAAAGGCTGAGGACAAAGCAAATGCATTCAAATCTGACGCTGTAAGCACCTGCACAACTAATGCACTCTTCTTACGCTGGTCCTTCCACAACTAATCAGGGTTTAACCACATATGGAAAACAGGAGAGAAGTTTCCTGCCTTTCTTTTTGCCTTTACGCAAGGGGGAGTCCTTTCCCATTCCAGGTACACTTAAGTACTCAACAGAAGAGGCAACAAAGCAAATTCCGTTATCTCCCATTTCTGCTTTCAGAAGCTCAGATTTGACATTTTGAATTAACCAATGTGGGACTAATACTCACATTCATCACAGTAGCTGTTTCCACAGCATGGGATAACAACGGCATCAGTCATTATATCTTTACAAATGAGACATAACAACTCATCTGGAATAGGATCATCTTCTTCCGAGGAGGAGGATGGATCCTCTGGTAAAAAGGGAGGCTTTTCCTTCTTTCCTATTGCATAAGCTTCCCTGGAAGGAAAGTAGGAAAGGGAAAAGAAAAAAGTTAAAGATGGACAACAGGAAACTTTTCCAAGCTTTGGATTTTAACAAAGAAACATAACAGTCGTTAATTCTTCTCGCTCCACATTAGCCTTCTTAAACACAGGCAGTTAGTTTCAACTACTTTTCTATAGCAACAACATTAGAAGAGGGAGGGGTGAACACCCTTCTGCAGATCTCTCCCTTTCATTGCGTCAACTATGAAATCAGCTCGGAGTAGAAAATTTTTTTTTTCGACAGACAGAAATCAGATTAAATGAATCCCACCTCTGCTTTGCCAGAGGGTAAATTGCAGGCTCTGGACAAAGTGAACGTGCGAGTAATTACATCTATAAGTGAAAGAAGTCTATGTTACAGCTTCTACAAAAGGAGATACAGGACAGAAAAACCCAAGCACTACCAAGCAATTTGAAAACAACTGCTGTTCTTGGCATACAGTAGCATTTTCTTCAGTTTAAAGGCACAGGAAACACTCAGCTGCTTCACACATTGGATTTGATAAAAGTCAAAGAGCGGGAGGAAGTCACAGTCCAATAGCTATTTGCAAGAAGCCTTTGAAACATAAGCAAAAGGAGCTTTGAAAGACAGCAATTACAACTACAAACAGTACTGACAAGTTTTGCAGAAATACAGGTTCTCAGCATACACGTTTAACCCGCTCCCAGGGGTGTGAACAATAGGCTCACCCTATTTTGATATTAGAAAGCATCACCAAGCTCCAGGTTAAGATATGACTGTGCTTCCTCTCCGTGATTACAGTCACTGGCCATTGTGGTTGCATTTCCACTCAGACATCTGTGCATGGTTTCCCTCATTCACATTTTGGTCAGCCCGGTTAATTTTACACTTACGCATCAATAGTTGGTATGGCATATTTTCCTGTGTTGGTCAGCATCGCACCCTTTGTATTAGGATCTTTCACCTCCATCATGAAACTCCTTGGAATTCCCGTGCTCTTCTTAATTCTGGGAACAGACTCGAAATTTTTGTCCTGTTAAGAAAGGCAGGCAGATCTCATCTTAAAACCCACACTTAGAATGAGATTTCAATCATTATTTAAGTAGAAAAAGTCTTTAATCCTCTTTTACCTAGTGTAAAGGTTGCTTGACTAACACACTTATTTCCCTAAATGAACATTGTCAGGATGTCCCAACACTTGAGCAGTGTTCTGGACTTAATTGACATTCTGTGGCTTGCAGGCTCCTCAAAGGTGAAATGTCCCTTAGATCACCATGGACTCAGAGTAGACACAACCTGCTCCTCTGCCACAGTTCAGCTCAGAGCAGGAGCTCAGCTAAGTGCTTGGGATCACCTGCTGGAGAATCACAGAACCATGGAATGGCTTCGGTTGGAAGGGACCTTAAAGTGCATCCACTTCCAACCCGCTGCCATGGGCAGGGACACCCTCCACTGGATCAGGGTGCTCAAGACCCCATTCAACCTGGCCTTGAACATTTCCAGGAAGAGGGAATCAGTGACCAGGTAAAGGCTGAGTTCATGCCTTACACACATATATTCAGTGACTAACATTAATCAGCATTCATACTCAGACGAGCAATTAAACCATGCAAATATATAATAGATGGAGTCAACAAAAACACTTTCTTCTTTTATAAAATATTAAAAATTGTGAACTGTCATTAAAAAAAAGTTAAAACCAGAGAAAAAATTCCAATAATCTTGAAATAACAACAAAACATACATGGAAGTTCAGAGCAAGGTTTGTAGACATAGTTAATACCTATGACCAAGAAAAAAAGAAAGCTTTATATTTCCAGGATTCCCCTGAATTTGAAGGGCTTTGCAACACTGCCTTATAACCTTTGTATTTTCACTCAAGAGAAACAATTCTTAATACAAATATTGGTGTATTCATAATATTTGTAAGGTAAAAACTTTTAAAACTAAGCAACACCACCAATCCCCACAATCTTACCCCATTTGTCGGGCAGTTCTTTATGTAGTGGCCAGGTTTGCCGCAACGAAAGCACGTGTATGATGGGGGAGGTGGACCCAAGGGTTTCTTCATGTAACTGAAGGGGTTTGGGGAAGAGAAGAAAAAGGTATGCATGTGTGTCTCATTAAAACAAACACCTCTATAATTTTTTCATCATCTTCAAAGAAAAAATTTGACACGATCAACACTTACTTGACTGGATCATATTCATGGCCAGACTGTGTCATCATAGCTTTTATTTTATCCTCCTCGGAAGCATTGGCTTCAGCCAGATTGGCAGTCTGTTTAACAGGTAATTATTTGACACACACATTAGAAACACATTTAAGCCCACACAGCCAAAGACAACACCACTCATCCAATCCTGTAAAGAGCA
Source organism: Dromococcyx pavoninus (assembly GCA_033558185.1). Lineage (NCBI taxonomy): Eukaryota > Metazoa > Chordata > Aves > Cuculiformes > Neomorphidae > Dromococcyx > Dromococcyx pavoninus. The sequence continues at coordinate 15,787 of JAUMJL010000349.1, read as the reverse complement.
GCACAGCGCTAGCAGCTGTTTCATGCAACCTCAGCTTATATAAAACATATTTGACCTGAAGATGTTCTGGGGAGTCCTTACGCCATTACATGATGTTTATGTGCCTGTTCACCTACTTGAGAAGAGCATTCTTGAGCACTCAAAACCTTAGGCTCTGTTTGTACCTTACATAAAGACCAATCCAATTTTCTTCAAAGTGGGCTGAAGCTATGTGTAAAACAAAATATACTAGCCAGAATTTTTAAACTGATTGTTAAGCTCCAGACTATTTGAAGGAGAAGAGATCCACTGCACATTTAACTGAGAAACAGGTATGCAAGTACCATTATTTACATTTTGCAGTATTAAAAGGACACACAACTGTAGAGTTGGGGAAGCTGGTTTTGCTTGCTGAAAAATCTGCCAGAGCAGAGTTAAAAGGAATCAAACTTTTAATAAGCCCTCAGCAACAAAAGATTCTTTTCAGTGGATATTTGACCATAGTGTGCTGCAGGCAGCCCAAACTGCACGTCCCTCCTTTGAAATTCTTTGTACCCAGTGATTTAACTAGACAGCAAAAAACTGTAGTTTCTTCCAGTTGACTGTGTCCTTTTAACATACAAAGTGCAACATAAACCTTACGCAGAACAAGATGGTCCAATTAGTGAAGCCAGCTGATTTTTTAGCTAGTATTTGTTAAAATGTTTAATTACACACTAGTCCAGATACAAGCAGGGTCTAAGGGAGTGACTGTAACTTATTCAGACCTTCAAGCACCTATCATTCAGATCAACCACTCATATTTTTGTTTTATATGCACTCATTCACAAAAGCAACCAACTAGTTTCAACATTTTATTAAATGGTTGTTTCATATACACAGGTTTTTCTCAACAGTAACATCATCCGGATCGACAGCTATGAAATAATTTCCAGTAACATTTACAGAAAGCTTTACAGATATTTGGCTAATTTGTTTGAACCCAAACGGTTTACAGCACACACCCAAACCCACAAAACATTAGTAGGAATAGACCAAAATTCAAATATGGCATTTAATACATTGGAATAATAAACCAGAAAACTGTTAACACATTGCCTCCATGCTAAGCCAGTTTGCGCTGAAGAGGTCAGAGGACATAACAGTTTTGAGCTGCTTTTTGTTACCTTCCTGAATTTTCTGAAATAGTTAACCTTTCTCAAAAGCTGAATCACGTACACCACTCGCACAGCTTTTCACATCTTAGAGCAGAGCTTCACATGAGTTTACAAACCCGAGGATATGTTTAGGGACAGCACTAATGGAGAACAATTCCTTTTGGTGGCTGCCTTCCAAACTATTTTTTCCCTTCCCTCCCCCCCCAAATGTACCCAATTTACTTTTTTGCAGTGAGAGGGGGAAGAAGTTACCAGTAGGGAGAGACTTCTCTTTATTGGAAATGAACTCCAGCCTTATTTTCAGCAAAAAAAGCCCTAGCTACTCTGAATTGGGCCCTGCCTTCTCTGATCTTTATCACTTTACAAATGTAAGATTTGGCGTGCTAGCTCTCCGCCTTCTCACACAGTGCGATCACTAGTGCTTTCCCAGACAAAGGTACATATTGTTGAGCAAAAGTGTGCAAGCAGTTCCACAGCAAAACATGGCATTACAACAGTTTCAGCAGGTCACAGCTGCCACTATGCCACACATACACATTGGTATATTCCTATGAACAATGAGGAACAGTTACACAATTTACAGTCTGCGTTCAAACAAATTAGGTTGTGGTGTCCACTATGTGTGCTACAAGTTATGAGACTGTGCAGCATTCCAAGAATCGATCTAGAACTATAATGACTAGGAATTCAAAGAGCCATGCAATTGTCCATGGTACAGAAACGCTTCTATTTTGGCTGTTCAAACCCCCTTGGAATGTCCATAACTTACAGCCAATTAAATTCTTCTGTAAAAATTGTGTTAGTTTCCACTGCAAAATTAACGAATCGTATGAAAAACGGTAAACAGCTTCTGAAGGGCTTCTTCTTTGTGTCTTGAGGATGAGTAACACTGCAACATTATGTTGAGGCTGATAAGGTACTCCCCTTCTATCTTCCCAAACTGGGAACTACTCTTTACAGGATAGTATCAAAATATATACACAGTTTCAAGTGAAATAAATAACTCTGAATTATTAAAAATTAAAGTTTTGTTCAGATTACAAGTTATCCAGCTATAGATCACAGTATAAGACTTAAAAATAGGAAGCAAACACTTGTTTTTAAGTATTTGACAAGAATATATATATACCTTAGTAAGCTGGGCCAGAGAAATAGATGCAGAAGAGTCATCAATCTGTTCACAAAAAATTAAACACATATTCAAGTTCTTCAATCAAAACATAGCAACAGTTAACCTCTACTGTAGTCTGAAAGTCTGCACTATACCCTCCGAGTGTCACTGAAAGACATTTCCACCCTGGTGTAATTTGTATCGGTTCAAAACAAAGCCCAAACCCAGGACAGCTTAAGAGAGTACCTGCATGGATAACAAGAAGAGACTGAAATAACCAAATCCACCCAACACCAATTTCTTGCCCCAGAATATCTCAGGGAGGGAGCCTTGTCAAATGCTGCCAATTGCTCAGAAGTCAAAGGGGGTAAGGAAGCTGCCAATTTTCAGCTAAACAGGATTTTAAATAAAAATATTTGAGAAGGACACATCAGTACAGGAACCTTATTCTCATTGTGTGGTTTGTGAACTCATCAGTTAATGTCTCATGGTTATAAATGTGCATGGTTATGCTTTTATGAACACAGAGCTACCTATCAGAATAAAGCACAGGCACCTCAGCTCGGGAACTCGAACTCCACCCCTCTGGCAATAAGTTTAAAAATGCCCAACTCACCATACCCCCCAAACCCAAATAAAACCAGCAATCTAAATGATCAGCCATAAAAGAAACCCACTCCTCTGGCTAGAAAAAATCGACTGATGAAATGATTTAACTACAGATGTTTATAATGATGGAGCAGCCTACTGAAACTGAGACTCATCTCTTGTATTGTACTAGCCCGCACTATCCAAATCAGCTTTGAAAGTATGAGAATCTGACATTTTCCTGGCTATCAGACTACAAACATTCTTCAATAGCAGCCCAGTACTAATGAACAAAAGCACCAAAGAGTAAAGCCTACTCTTGATGATGAAAACGTGGATTCAGAGCTCAATCCTGTGATCCTTTCCTCCACCATGACTGCACTCCTCCCTCCCAGCTACATTGGGACAGCTCACAGGAATGCAGTCCTCAGGCTATGTGAGGGGCGCAGGGTTCATGGAGAATTTTTCCACAAGTCACAAGGGTAATTCTTATTGTGTTCCTTTTCCAGTACATGGAATTCTACTATGCCACAAGCAGCAGTTACACTTGTGCTAGAAACATATTACCTGAAAGACACTCAAGTCACTGCTCATCCTGTCTTAGGTTGTTCAAAAACGTAGAATAAAATTTCACAACCTTAACGGAACAGCTCTCCTCAAGAGGTCACTAAATTGATTGGAAGAGAGATTAAAACCCTCCCTCAGACAGAGCTCTTGGTCTTTACTACGTAATGTAGCGAAAGAGTTCAAGGGAACAGGTCTGGCAGACTTGGGGGGAAAAAAAATAGCTACATTCCTCACTCCATTTAATAATTCTTCTCTATCGTCTATGTTTAGGGAAGTCCATGCAACATTGCTGTGTACTAATTGAAAATGTGCCACTGGAGAGGAACACCCAGACAGGCAAAAAGATTCTCCATCTGTTGCAAGTCTTACCAGAAGATTCAACTTTCCTATTCCTGGAGGTGTTCAAGGTCAGACTGGATGGGGCTTTGAGCAACCTTATTCAGTGAAAGGTGCTCCTGCCCACGGCAGGGAGGTGGAACTGGACAAGTTTTAAGGTCCCTTCCAACCAAACCACTCCATGATTCTGTGATTCTTTTCAGAAGGAAACATTTTGTACCTATTTCTGTTACAGAAGAGGTCTATAAAGGCTTATGAAGCCTCATGCTCCGTGAGACACACTTCTGTGTGGCAAACCAGGTCTGTGCTCTCTCAGGGTACTCAGCCAGTACTGACCAGTAACTGAAACCTAACAGCTAATGAACTCTTTGTTAGTTCTTGCATTGTTTTAGGAAACAGTTATTATATGGCCTGCAGACAATAGTCCCATTTCTTAAAGGCAACAGCCTCCTTTTCACTAAAGGGTTATCAAAAGCAGCAAATAGAGAATTGTTGCACTGTTCCACACTCCTGACCAAAAGCCATCCTGCAATGATCCCCATTCTTGTGCCTTTTTTCCTTTGAATTGCTACTGAAGAAATTCCTGCCAGTCCCTCCAATTGATAACACCCACAGGAACAGCATCTCCACAAAACCTGCACACAACGCTAAGAGAAGACTGCAGAAGAACTGAAAAAAACCAACCCCCAAACTCCCTCAAAACCCAGAATCGACAACTGATGCATTAACTCCCATTCCATGCAGAAAACTAAATAGAAATTAACATAAAGTAAAGTGGGAAAGGGGACGGGAAATGGGAGGAAAAGGCTAATCTCACTGCTGGAGTGCTACACTGAAGCTACAGTGGTTTTCTAACAGCTGATAGCCTGGCTAAATTAAAAATGCAGCCAGAAAGGATGACAGCTATGCCTGACGATGCTCAAACAAGGGGTCTGACTGTCTGCCTTCTGCGGCCTCCACAGACAAACATTAACGAGAGATGGTGCAGGCACTGAACTGGTAACACTAAAACAAGAGATCTGCTTCCTTGCTTTGGCTGCAGGAACAGCACCACACATACGCAACTGTACAACGACGACTAATGTAAGAGCAAGGTAATGAGGAATATTCACAGTACAAGCTTTTGTGCATTCTTTTTTAAAAAACCTTAATGAATTTTCATTTTGCAAGCTTGTCAGCGCCACCTGCCACCCTATAATCCAGGTTCTGCTTTGTTATACAGAAATATGTGTATTTAAAAAAACCCCACAAACAAACCCCCTCACACTTTAGGTTGAGCCGCGAGTTAGCTTTAAGAACAAAGTTCACAGTGCCTCCAGCACAAGAAGCGCCTAAGGCTGCAGAGCTTTTACAGTGAGAGGGGACTTGTCCAGAGAAGAGCGAGGCTTCCACCCCTCCCTATGGAACCCATGACCCACATCAGGTAGAGCCAGAGCAAGCAGGAGAGGAACAATTTTGCTCTGCCTTTCATTCACTGTAATCAATTCTAACTAAGATGAAGGCTTCCCTCCCACTCCAGGACTTTGAGACATCTACATTAGCTTACGGTAAGCTGCTGCTTAGCAATGCAGTACAGACATGCCAGGGAACACACGAGGCTAAAGAACGTTAACTTTATTTATGAACATGTGATTTGGGTTCATACACATGCTAGTAAACAAAAAGTAAAAGAACTGTTTTCAGGAAATAAAAACCCAGCTCAATTAGATCAAATACTAGCAACGTGGTTTACAGAAATGCATTACATTAACTGCTAGGGTCCAGCTAACTTAGACTCACAACAAGAGGCATTCAGGTCCAAAAAGGAATTGGAATCAATCAGCAATAGAATTATGGATGCAGGTTTAGACTCAGTGCCTTTAGACCTACACACAAAAAGTGTTAAATTTTGAGTTGATTGTCTATTGCCCCAGAAGAATCAAAGGCCATATTTGTCCCAGAACACAGCACCAGGGTTCATGAATTTTTAGATTGTTATCCTAAAGTTCAAAGCTCAGAGCCAATGATCCAGGGTTAGTGTAATGCCTCACATCAGTCTAGTGAAGAAAAAGCAGTTATACTTAAAAAGATGAAAACCAAAAAACACTGAATAGCAACTTTGATACTAAAGGACTATTTTGAATTGCGCAGTTACACACAGTATTCAACCGAAGCAGCAAATAAAGATCTAGACCATGACCAGGCAAGTATTTCTGTGTGTCACTTGTTTATATTCTAACAGCAGCACAACAGTGTTTGCAAACCTGAAGGGAAATGCTGCCTGTTTTTCCAAATGCAAATCCAAAGCGGTGGTAAACTAAAGAAAGGCTCAGCCTTTGGAGGCAGCTAAAGCAGCAGCCAACCCTGAGGTCACCCAGATTCAAAAATGCAGGCAGAAGTTACAAAAAATGGTATGGATTTTACCCACAAATGCACCAGGTTCTGACCTTGTCCCAGAATTTGTTCGCTGGGTTTTAGATACTTTCATTTGTAAACTATCAAACTAAACTGCTTCATCAGATAAAGAGGACAGACTGAATGTGGAACTTCGGAACACCACGTGTAGAAACAGTATTTAAACTCATGGCAATCTCTTAAAGACATTTATGTACTCAGAGGGGCCCAAACAATATCACTTCAATTACACAGCGTTAGGGATAAACACCCAAGTATTTAAGGACATTTGGCTGTCCTCAAACGTAGGGGAGATGTTGATTTTGGTATTTGTTTGAACCCCCAAGGCAAAAGTAAGAAACAGCACCAAGTTGAACAATAACGGTTTCTCTGGTTTTTGATAACATTTTCAAAAACCATTAAGCAAAAAAAGTACTTAAAACCAAAAGCTAAGTGATACAATGTGAAAATGGCAAAAAATACACTCCAAACAATTTTTATTGCAAGAAACAAAAAGCACACAACAACCTATACAAACATACATATTACTGGCTATAGACAGACAGATGGCACCATATCCAGCTGTGCAAACCTCGAACCTGCTTGATCCAAGAGTGATCATACATTGTCTGTACAACACAGAGTCATACAGGGAATATTCTAGCAGATTCAATATGAAATACAATGCATTACTAAGCAAAAATACCAATATTCACATTAGAACTGTGCATTTCTCAGTTTTTACTGTGCTAAATCAAATACATTGTATTTACAACATATGCTATGTTTTACTGGAAAATATATTAACTTAATGTTTGGAAAATTAAAAAAGGCTACATCGTTTAGAATTAAGTGCAGTGTGTAGAAAAAAGTGTGAGATTGTGTTTTTACATACTGCTTTTGATGTTCCACTCACTGGCTCAGTTCGACTTCTAGAAGAAGAAATAAAGGTGATTAGAATTTAAAATAAAGCCCTTGTATCCAACATACATCAGCAAAACCAGCCTATAAAACCTCAGCAACAAACATTAGGTTCTGATAGCCTATGAATGGGGAAATGTATTCATACGCATAAACTGTTCTCTCTTGGTGTACTGACTGCAACACAAAAAAGCCCCAAAACTCACATTTCTACTTTGTCACAAAGACTCAGAGATACAGAATGCAACAGCGCAAAAGGAAGCCCTCAGGTATTTTCTCTCAGCTATGTATCAAAACCACCAAGTCTGTATCACAGTTGTGTGTTCTTAAACAATCAACCTCAAAACACAAAGGTAGCTTTAGCCAGACTGCATAATCCTGGTATTACAAATAGCTACCAGCTGGAGTAATTTAGTTTCTAACAACAGTAACAGTGTAGACACTTCGAAGTGCAAGTCTACTTAAGCGAAAAACCTCAGTCATCTGCCAAAGAAACATCAGAACCACCAGCAGCAGAGTCTGTAGAACAGCGGTTCTTCGTGGAAGCCCAAGAACCATGTTCAAATATCTATTGCATTTAGCCATGGAAGTGCCAAAATACTGAGCATGTCACATATGCTATATTGACTAAAAATAGTAGTAGAAATGTCACCTGAGAGCAGTTTCTAGGATTTTGTGCGATTTAGGAGTCCTGTGACAAAAAAAAAGGTCTTAATTGCCAGAATTTGCTTTAGATAATCTTGAAAACGCTACAGTATTTTAGGAAATATTTATTACATTTGAAAACTTGCTGAGATTCCACGTACTCATGAATCTGTATCTATGTGCTACTTATCATGAACCAGACATGCAACCATTAATGTAATTAACAAACAATTCAGGCACCATCCAAAGTGTCCCATGAGCAGTGGCAATTCCAAGGCAGCTGCGGAATTCAGGTACAAATAGGCTCATGCATCCTGCCCCTGCTAGAAGGGCACCAGGCTTGCAATCACAACCACGAGCCTCCTGAAGGCAAGGAAGCATCAGGACATCATCTAGATTGCCACAGAATGGCCACCCCTTTACCCTGAAGGACATACTGCAAGGTGGGGAACAAATTTCTGAAGACTTCTCCATCATTACAGCACACGTTCAGAATTCCCCAACACGAACCTCTCTACCAGCTGTTTCCGCAGTGTTTCCAGCGGAAGCAACAGAAAGCTATCTGCCTGGTTCATTTTCAGCCTCAGAGAAGCAGTGCTATTCTTTCCGTATCCCCACATGCAAGTATTCATGTGAGCTTTGGTGCAGCAGTATTGATCCCCTCATTTTAGGGCAGCACTAGAGAACCAGAAGAGGATGCCATCCAAACAGAGGATGCATCGACAAGGCAGCACTACGCGTACACATTTTAATTGACCAAGTTCATAAGCACAACACTACAGCATCTGTAATTACAAGGCATTGCCTGAAAACACCGCAACAACTACTGCAGTAATAGGCCCAAAGTTTACACACAGAGCCACATAAATTCTGGTTTTTGCTTGCAAATGCTTCATGGGTACCAGGATGCTGCTGTACTGTTTGTTCAAGACACTAAGTCATCAGTACACTTACATTTACTGAAAACCAACATGAGAAAGACATGGCAAACCACAAGCTAACAGTATCTCCTAACTGTGGTGAAAAGGCATGTCTAAGGCAGCTGGAAAACAGGACTATTCCAGCTACACCAGTGTAGCTGATACAGAATATGAATATATAATGACAGCAATAATCCTGTAGTCAGGACTGCACTTGAATATGTATAATTTTAATCAATACATCCAATTCTCTGTCCTCTGTAAATCTTAGGAATGCAGATTTAAAATCTGGAGAACAGACACTAGCTTAGGGTAAAACCCGAATTAGAAAGATCATCAGTAACATTTGGTAATGTGCTGTACCGCTTACCTAGTTTCAAGTTCGGAAAAGATTAGCTCTTCCTTCACCTTGTTTGCACGAATGGCAATACACTTAAGGATATTGTTCTTTTTCTCTTGCCTGAAACTGATGTTGCCTTTGGGAAACTCAGAGGAATCGCTTATGAATAGACCTTCTTGTCTGCAGTTTGCCAGCTGGCGACCCTTGGTCTTTCCTCTCTAGTCAGTATAGAAAACCCCAGCTTTGGGGCACACAAATAGCTGCCACACTCCGCCCCAAAGGCGAGAAATAGGCAAACACTGAGTATCAGGCTCTTCTGAGAGGGGAATGAATGGCAAGGTTACACTACAATGCCCTCTGTACTGCAAAAGCAGTAAAATAAGACAAAAATAATAAGGAATCACTCCACGTAGAGGAAGCAGGATCTGCAACTTGGGTCTCAGAACCAACCCCAAGAACAACCCCAGCAGAATCATCGTAAAAGTTACCCCTGCTGGAGCCTGTACCCTATGTCCCAGCAGGTCTAAACAAACGTAACTCTGCTTGGGACAGATGCACTAAAATCTACCCTATACCAAGAAAAACTTACAGCAGCTTCACAAGAAAGAGAACCCGAAGGCCTCTGTAAGCTAGTATCCATAACAAAAGGTACCACATGGATAGCCTTCACAATGAATCCAACACTTTAGGGATACTTACATAACATATGTTTTGCTGGTTGCTTTAACTCCTCCAATAGGGATTCTTCTAACGATTACTGATGAGTTCTTCGGAATCAGGGCGCTATCATCTGTATATTCTGAAAACAACACCAATGCAGAAAAAAAGATCAGCCAATTCATAAGAAGGTCTATTAATTCATAATTACATAGCACTGTGAAGAATTCTTGTACAGGTATAAAAGCAAAATTTTACATGTAACATAGTGCTCTTATCACATTGTGCTCTTCTCATCTAACAAACTAACAGCACATTTCCAGAAATGCTCAGGTTTGATGATCAACCACAAGTGGCAAAATCCTTTTATTTTTTTAAAATAGTTTGCATTCCAAAACCTAAACAGTCTTAAAGGCTGCTGAAGGACAGCCTACCAGAGCTTATGTTGCGTTTGCTTCTGTTGGACCGGAAAAACAACAGATCTTTGGAGAACAAACCACTGCAGTGCCTCACCTGCACAAACCAGACTCTAAAGTCTGACCAGCTTGCCCCGCAACAGAACAGGTCCCTGGCCAAAGTATGAGCACCCTGCGCCATGGCTCCACAGCTTTGAGCTAAGCCTGATTCACATGTCCTGCTAGTGTGCTTGAGGCTGGCAGAACACAGAAGGCAGCCTGCCACCTCAGTCAGGTTCTTGGAGCTCGATCCATCAACAACCACACTGCTCAGGGCTTTGCATTGAAATGGAAACAGAATTGGCAACACCAGAGACTTGGGAGTTGTTTCTGAGCTTCCTTTCACAGGCAGAGCAGAAATGGCTCAAACTAAAGAGGCACCTCCCCTCTTAAGCTCACCATCTCTTTTGAATTAACCAAAGGTACGTGAACTCTTACGATTCACTTTTGGCAGAGACTCAAACAAAATGACTTATGCCTTTAAAAGCCTTTAGAAAACAGTGTGGCTGAAGCTCCCTACGCTTTGTTGTTGCCCACCCCACATTAGGTTTTTGAAGAGGAGGAAAGCCTTCCGACCTTTGGATAAGTCCCAAACAAATAAAACAACTAATCTGAGACACTTGGGACTGAATAAGCTTAAAATATATTGATCTCTCCAGGAGAACAGTTTTTATGTTGACTTGCACAACCTGGATATGACTGAATATTGTAAAGCCCTATCACCAGTCGTTCCCTGTAACTTTGCCTACAGTTTGAAATATTAAAAGCCCTTTCCTTCACAGGCTGAATCAGAACAATGGGCTGAAAACCAAAGATGCTGTCTATCTAGTGAAGCTCTGGCAGGGTGGTTTTGCTCAGTGACCATGTACAAAATTGGAATATTTCACTAGAATATTTTCAGTTTTAATAATTTGTGTTGCATGTATGCTATGAGCAAGTTACTGATAAAACACCCTACTTTTTTCACGGCCTACTCTAACCCACTGTTCAGAGTCTGACAGCACTGCAGAGCATCGTTCAGAGCACTATCTGGAGAAGTCGCCTCACCCAGACAACAGCCAGAAGCTCATCAGAAGAAAAGCCGTCAGAAGTCAAGTCTACACGTGAGATGACAAAGGTCAGCCTTTATTAGGCTAGATGCCTCACTAACCAGCTACTGTGCTACTGGGGAAGGACCTGCAAAGCAGGAGATGATGACGATTCTGAACATGCCAGAGGGTCTCTCCCAGAAAACAGGCTAACTCCCAAGAACACACCGTCTCAAAAGATGGCTTTCTCATTTTGTGATTTTTTAACTCTGTTCTCATCAACACCACTCAGACACTTTATGATGTGGCTGGTACTGAAGGCACTGCCTGAAAAACACCGAGTAACAGACTGGGCTGCTACTTCAAGATTTTCAGCTTCCACCAACATCAGTACCAATGAGCTCATCTACAACTAGCATATTAGCATATCTTGAACGAAATGGTTCAGTAGACCAAATGTTCACAGAACTGTCCCTGGCATTGTTGTTATACAGGACTGTGCTCCAATAGAGTGCTCTATACTGCTCTGAAAGGAGGAGTCAACCAAATGCAATATAATCACAATCAATATGATCACACAGACTGCCTGATGCCTTCACAGCTTTACTGGTATGGCTTGCTGTTTCAGTGTGACTGGGAATGCGGATGTGGGGATGAACCAAAGGGAGCCCTGACCTGAGGCCCTGGCCAAGGAAGAAGAACCCAGCTGAGAGCACAGCTCCTGAGGTCCCGAGCCTGCCCATAATGGAGTCAGTAGAGCCAACTACAAGACAGGATATACCACCAAGGTTTGAGAGCTGGTACATGGTTCACCCTCAACTCAGCCAGGGAAACAAGGAAATCCACAGCTTTTCTGACAGTTCTGCAAAACAATGCTTTTGGCAGCCCAAGAATCCACTGTACCCTGAGGTGTAACCAAAGTAACTCCCACACAGTGCAGCAAAACGGCAGAGTGAGGGACAAGGTTTAAAAGCTGCTGAAATGCCTTCTCTGAAATGCCGAATTTATACAGCATTAAAGACATTCCAGCAGACAGACAGACATCATCTGGGAGGCCAAGGTAATTCATCCAGAGTTAATGTGAATTTGTTCTGAAGACATTGCACCCTCTCACCACAAACACTGTCAAGTGCACCCTGCAACACTGAACTCAATCAAGCCCCAAGTTCAAAAGACAGGCTTGTAAGAACAATATTCTGTTTAAAACTTTGACTGGTTCAGAGGCATACTCTCAGGTTTATATGTTTTGCATTTTGCCAGACACGCAGAGCAGCACGTTCTCCCAGTGCTCTGCATCAGACTGCCACAGGGCAGGAATGAGCACTCAAGAAACCCGAGCTTTGGAGTTTGCAGTTCTGCCACAATGCTGTGAGAACCCTTATTATAAAAGGCAGGTCTAGAAATTCAGGCCAGTCTAAAAGGAGGCAAGTTAAATCCACCACTCGAGTACAGGCTTTTTGAAGGGAATTCTGCTCCACAGTACCTGCCTCTATAGCAAGCAGGGAAGAAGACACCCTCCTCCCATTTTAACACAGGTTCCAACCATCCATCTTGCCTTCTCAGTATCTTAAAGTGTCTATAATTTTTACACTGATATTTAAAATCCTGTTTAGTTCCAGCTTGCATTAGCATGGCTTCCATTACTAGATTTCCATTACAAAAAATAAAAGTTGCTGCTGTAAAAGGTTAGGGTCCTCAGAAACACCTGACCAAGCAGGCCATTGTCCCTCAAGCTTCCCAAGACTGTTGCAATATCCAGCCTGGCCTCCAGCACAGAGCCATAAAACCCCTCTGCTTTGTGTCCCCATGCAAGAATTCCAAACAGCCCGCTTAGGCAGAATATTGTTGTCTAGCGTTTTCTTTATCTTCAGAAGGTGAGTTTAAGCACCTACAGCTGATTAATAAACACTAAAATTCATGGTTATGCATAGAAATCAACAATTTGGCAGATCCATATACGCACTGAGATGTGTTCTCCAGCTTTGCTCTGAACACCACTGGGGAATGTTTGTGTTTTCACATGGCAAACACCCTTAGGAAAACTTGTACGTATCCATGTCACTAATATTAATTTAGTATTTTATACTCCTTTTACAAAGGTCCAAGCGCAGCACAATAGACCTAGAGGAGGATTCTCGCCCTGTTTAACAAGGGTGATGAACTTTGAAACGTGTAAGAGATTCCTTCTTTAATCTCCCCCTCAGGCAGCATCACATTTAACCTGGCCTGGTGAAGCAGATACCGTTTCTTTCCTGGATTCTGATTATGTATGGAAACAAACACACAGTAAAGTTGGTATTACACAATGTCACTTTAACATCCCTTCAAACCCAAACCATTCTATGATCCTACTACATACATTAGAGTGACACTTTATGGGGTAAAATGTTTGTGAGCATCACTTTGTCTTCAAAAACCTTTGCTTTCTGCTCCTCACCTGCTACACTAGAATCCATACACCTGGCTTACTTCAGAACATTTTTCCTCTGGTGACAGCAACCGGGCTCCCTCACAGTTTATTGCCCTCCAACATCCTGGCTTCAAGGCTCTGTTTCACACAGATCCCATGACCAGAGCAGTGACATCAACCAGCTCGCCATGCCACCTGCCAGCATTTAGGAAGCTAAAAAGTACAGCAGCAACTGCACACAAAACTCAGGGACCCTTCTGCAGCAAAGCAAATAAAATATTTTTCCAAAGCTCTTGACAGTTTTATTTTATGCCACTAGAAAAATTCCAGACTTCTGAAGTGCCTCTGCCTGTGTGGATCCCTAAGCTCCCAGATACACTGCTGTGAAGTCTCTTCCCAGACACCTTCTGAATACCTGCACATAAATAGGAGTTCAACCACTTGAAAGGTAAGGGCTGGAGTTACCACAGCACACACATTCTGCTGAAGTCTGAACACATGAAACAGGAAGAGGAAAACACACTTCAAAAAGAAGGCTGTTCCCAATATCACAGAACCACAGGGAAAAAAAAAATTAAGAAATGAAAACACTTGACAATTCTTTTTATTTCTGAAAACTCACATCCCAAAGCCTTTAATCACATTCAAAGTTATCAAGATGGCAGATGATGTGACACTAAGCAACATGAAACTGTTACCATCACTGGGAATCAAGCACCATTTATTACATTTAACAGAATTTGATGTCCAAGAACATTTCTTACAGATATTCACTATTAATCTGCCATAAAGCTTCAGTACTGTCCTATTATGGTTAATGCGCAGCACCAGCAAAAAGAAAAAGTTCAGAAATGAATGATGATGTTCAACAACAGTGGAATGACAATCTTTTATGTAGAAAAGGAGTTACACTGCCAAGAAATTCCAATTTATTATTTAGATACAGGGAATACCCACGTGCAAGGTGGCTTTAATGAGTCTGCACAGACTGCAACTCTCAGATACACTCTGGATCCTAAGTATTGCTGGGAAGTGATTTCTGCAGCAAGCACAAAACCAGTTTTCCAATGAAGTAGGATAAAAGAAATTGGAGACAAACTTATGACACCAAACCCACTTTTTCCCCCCCTCAATGTGTTCTCTTTCACCACTTTCAGCTTCCTCTACCAGATTACAAATCCAGCAAGTTCCTTATAAAGAAGCCTCCCATATTCCCTTATCATTTTATCTAAAATTATTGCACGAAGATCAAACTTTTGTGCGCGCTATGTGTTGCATATCAACCATGGACGCTGCTATGCCTGCTATGAGGACAGGCTGAAAAAGAGTTGGGGTTGTTCAGCCTGGAGAAGAGAAGACTCTAGGGAGACTTTAGAGCAGCATTCCAGTACTAAAAGGGGCTCCAGGAAAGCTGGTGAGTGGCTCTTAATCAGGGACCGCAGGGATAGGACGAGGGAGAACGGTTTGCAGCTGAAAGAGGAGATTGAGATGAGATATCGAGATGACGTTTTCCTGTGAGGGTGAGGAGGCACTGGCACAAGCTACCCAAAGAAGTGGTAGCTGCCCCATCCCTGGCCAGGTTGGATGGGGCTTTGTGCAATCTGATGCAGTGGGAGGTGCCCCTGCCCATGGAACTGGGTGGGCTTTAAGGTCCCTTCCTCCCCAAACCGCGGCCCCACGCACCTTCTTTGGTCTGCGCGTTGGTGATCTGCAAGTCGCAGTCGGCCGCCTTCAGCTTCTCGCGGCCCATGATCTGGCGTTTCAGGTCGCACAGGGAGATGTGGAGCCCGTCGAAGGTGACCGTGTCATAGTTGAGCTTCGAAGAGAACTTGTAATGCACGCACGACATGGCCGGGGCCGGATCCCGCGGCGAGCGGGCAGGACTGGGCGGCACGGGGAAGGCCCGGGCAGGGAAGGGCTGTGCGGGAAAGGCCCGTGCGGCGCAGGGAAGGCCCTGGAGGCGCTCAGAGGCGCTGACGCTGCGCCATGGCCAGGCCGCGCCGAGGCCTCAGGCCTCCATGGCTGCCAGGCCCCGGCCCGGGCCCTGGCCCCCGCAACAGCCCCGCGCGCGGCCCTCACCGAGCGAGCTAGGCCGCGGTGGCAGCGCCCGCTCCCTCGTCACAGCCCCGGCGGACGGCGGGGAGCGGCCCCCGCGGCCCCTGCTCGGACTCCCTCACGCCCGCTCCCTGCCAGGCCCGCCGCTCGCTATGGCGATTCGGGCGCCGCTGCCCCCGCGCTCGGCCGCGGGTTTCCCAGCCGCCAACCGCACGGGCCGCGCGCATGCGCAAAAGGCACATCTG